>LGAG01000003.1:1420542-1456618 GCA_001278395.1 Lerema accius
CTTATAGCCATTTGGCGAAGCTATATTAAAAAATACACATAAAAATTTACAATATTTTTTAGGAATAATAAATCACTCGCTTACCTATCACTAGTTAAGATACTATGAAAACTTAAACACTTTCTTAGCATGAAGGTACTTAAAGGTGTGTGTGAAAAATTGCCTTTTACCTCTATATTTTATGTATCGGATAAACTCCCCATCAATAATTGAAGTCGGTATGTCCTCGGGGACATCGAAACCCCGAGGCATCTTTGATACCAACTTAGTTTTCACTTACAGTTTTGTTTCTAACAAACTTTGATAAAGAAATAAAAGATGTTGTATGAAAAAGAGAACATTTATTTTTCTTAATATTATTGGATAGATAATTTTGTTTTAAATAAATAGTGCAAGATGAATATTATTTACTAAAGATGTTAATTAGAAAGTTGTATAAGAAGAGGACGAAAAAGTAAGTGTTCTTTTTCACAGTATTACATACTAATATTTTAGTAAATAAATATTTGGATATTAATATTATTAGGTAGATTCTATTACGTATGTAGAAACATTTCTGTAGACATATATAATTAAAATTAAAAAAGGAATATCTATCCCCATATTATACCATAGTTAATACATTACATGTAAAAATGTATAAGCAATGGAATGCCTGTGAAAATCTAAGGATTCAGGCACATTATTGCACTTTTTACTGTCCTTATGTATTGTGCTTTAAATTTAATAGGTTCATCGTAGAATTAATGGACAAAGTAATTGGTACCACATCTCTGTAATTAGGGACAATCGCGGGTAAATATCGGAACGGAGGAAATAATCACGATTGCAAATTAATTAGTTTTTGCATGAAACTCACTCATCGACTTCGTAATTATAACTCAGTTTTTATAGAATGGTAGAAGAAGCATGCAATCTTTTCTAAGGAGCAAAGCTTGAGCTCTAAGAACGCTTAAAAGTTAAATATTAAATAAAAATAAAAACTGAGTGGTACAGATAAATGATAGTTGAGAATCATCAAGAATCATGCCAGTTTTAAGGAAACATGTAGTTATTTTTCGAGGTGGTTGCCGTAATGAAACAAAAATGTATTTACCTATAGCTTAGATACATATTTTCCGTGATGAAGACAAATCCAATGATCACAGATGTTGAACTCCTTTTAGTCGTTTGGGTTGTAGAGTGTGCTAAAGAAATAGGCATAAATGGTTAAAAAAACATTACCCTCTTTCTAGCGTAGCCGGCTTAAAACAGCATCAAAATAGGTTTAATCGTCTAGGATACAAAGTCATAGATAGGCAGACAGTTCCCTAGAGACATGTTAAACGTATAACACCTTTTTGCATCGAATAAAATATTCCAATAACCAATGCAAATGAAACTTTAATTAGAGACAAAGATGCACTACCTACAGTATAAGTTCTGAAAGAGACAGCTATAGACGAATAAAGCTATAGTTACAATCATTCCATACGGAGAATTTTGCACCGTCATCGCCGCCATTGCAATTCGCCGTCCAACCGCGCTCCGCCGTCACTAATCCCCTTGCGAAGTTTTTATTTACTTATTTTGCTAACCGTTGGAGGTTTTTATTTCTTAAACCCTTTATGCATATTTAAGCGGCATGAGTGGTGGAGCGGTCATCGGGCGGGTCCGCGGTCTAGAATTCCTGCGATACGGTCTTGCGATGTTATCTTCGAGTTCATCTCATGCTTGTACTCATACGTATACCTAAGTATGGGTGAGGTATTTAACTACCTGTTCTTTAGATACAATATGCTTTAGTTAAATGTGTCTGAATTTTTTGAATTTGAATTTTTATCATGTCACGGTTAGGGATTTATATTTTAAATTGCGTTATGAATGATAAGCAATTTTTTTATGGTAAGAGCAGGCAAGCGATTAGACGACCCATGAGTTTTAATGTAATTATTTTTTGTCACAAATATCAGGAGAATTAAAAACTGGTGTGATTTTGGCCGAGAAGAGATAATAAAAATAAAGAAGACTTATATTTAAATTTCGTATCCAAAATTTCTAGGTAACAAAGTAGATATGAGAATCATTACGCAATTTATCATAACCTTAGACTCTTTACAAGTAATTGCCATCCCACTGAAGATTGTTTTCTACACATCGAAACCATAATCATGCTGTCTATATGTACATGTTCTAAGTAGCGTTGACGACGTGAGAAATAGCAGTACAGAACATTATTCTTGTAGTGTGTGTAACTAATACACACGACAAAAAAGTCTGTGTATGAATTTAGCGAGAAATAAAAAGACAATAGAATTATTAATGACTTTAACTATTAAATACAACGTGTGCGAATCTATACTCATCTATATCAGCAAGTTGCACATGCAATGTATTGTGATAATTTCTGTTGACTAATTAATTGAATTTTCTTTTGTGAACAGAAGTCCTAAGTAGGGGTGAATAGAAACAGTCATGTCAATTCGTGTAAAATCAAGTTTTCCAAATGCACCATTATGCATTTGTAACTCGATACGGATTTCGCAATGGTACCAATACAATTTGCATGGATTAAAATCAAAACTAACGTGCGCTGTGTAATAAAATGCCTTTAGATTTAGAACCGAGTACTGAACTCGAGGCAACGCCGGTTACCTTTACCATAATATTATTTGAGCCATAATTTACAGTCGAGCGACCGAACTGGTTGATTTATTTATGAACGAACGCTCACTCGTAGCTAATCTTTACTGGAATTTAATTTGTTATTTATTTACTAATCGCCCGTCCTACTTATGAATTGGTAAGGTAAATTTCTTTTCAATTAACTATTTCTTGCTATCTTGCTTCACAGTTAGGTATTTCGTTCGGAAATCCTATGATGCCTTTTCTTTCCTACCTCAAAGGTAAATTCAAACTACAAATCATAAATCTTCCGGTTGTTTCTATATGAAGCGAAGATAGCATATCTGCTATCTACCAACGTAGATCCTAGATTCTAAATATTAAGTTACGGCTAACAGTAAAACTGTTAAGGATACGCGCGATAATACACCCTATTCCATGGTAATAACTAGAAAATTAGGTTATAATAATTTGTTTAAGGAGACACTTGGCGTGTTGCCGACTTAACCACGCCTTAAGGCTCTTCTGTTACGAGTACTATACCTACATACCTAACGGTAACTTTCAATAAAGTTAAATCTTCATAAATTTAAATGACTAAAGTTTGAATGTACAAAATCTCTCATTTATAGGCTAGAAAAGCATATATGCGTCAATTAAAAAGATTTAGAAAATACAGAATAAGTAGGCTTTAAAAATGATTTTATCTTCATTATCATTAAATGTCTTACATTTGATCAGCCATACCTAGTCCGTTGCGCAATTCAATTAAAGGATGATTCACGCTACACCGTGCCCGGACCGGGCCGTGCCCCGGCCGGAGCACGTTCAAACATTGTGGGTATACATTTTGTATGAAGTAATTCATGCTAGACCGTGTCTCGGCCGGGCCCGGCCGTGCCACGTCCGGGCACGGCCGGGGCACGGCGTTGAAATGTCGGTGGATATTGTTTCCCGGCTCCGGCACGGGCCACCAAACAAAACACATACACATACACATATACAGATATAAGAATACACTGAAACAGCCCGGTGTAACATGAATGACTGGCTCGGCCGGCGCACGGTGGACGTGTCCCGGCCGAGGCCCGGCCCGGTTGCCACACGGTGTAGCGTGAATCATGCTTAATACAACTCATCGTGTCATACGAAGACAATAGCTAGGTATAGTAATTACAACATTCAATGAGTTATTACTGCACGTCTTCTTACTAGGTACCTAATAGTAGTTACGTCTTGTAAATTTCATACGACATTCTTACATTTGCTACTATTTTAATCATTATATCTTATAAGTATACATTATAAATTATAGAGAATAGTTTAGTGCATGAATCTGTTCTATATATTGTAGAAATTTTGTAGGCAATACTGCATAAACATCAGAGCTTGTTAATGAAAGGCTTTTATAACATCTGATAGTCATAAACCTTTGTACTGTAGTTTCATTATCGTTGGATGACATAAATAAAAAAACATAATAGGCAGCTGATGAATTTCCTTTGAACTAACATAATGTATAGTGTGACGTAATAAGTAAGTAAGTGAAAGATGCACTGTGACCTTAATTATTAACGCATAATACCTACATAATAGACTTCGATGTACGTATGCAAGATCCTAACGGTAATTATAAAAGCTAAAACCGTAAACCCTATTTTTGTGCTGAAAGATGAGATAGAAAAATTCATCAATCTTACTCATATTATAAATGTCAAAGTTTGTATAGATGTTTGGACATTTTGGATGTTTGTTAGTCCTTCACCATCTATCCGTTGAACGGATTAAGCTAGAACTTGACACACAGGTAGTTTGCATCCAGAAATAGGACCATTGAGTTTATCCCGATTATTGGATCCCTTGGGATAAATCCAATATTGTTTTAAGTACTCTTCCGCGGGCAATGCCGCGGTCGTCGTCTAGTAATATTATACATATCTATACAAGTCTCATTTGCAGTACTATTTATTATCTTTGAGCATAGTAGCAACTTATTGGTAAATAATTAAATAAGTTAAATCCATTTGAGCTTTAAGTTGGCGCTTGAGATTGTCTTGATATGCACAATATTAAAGCTCTATGCTCGTTGGCGGTAGTACTTGTAGCAGTATCGTTGAATCTAGCGGTACTTTAGATTTCATCTCGACTATGGAATATCTATTAGAAAATGTTGAACCCCTTCATTATATTTTACGTAAAATCTAACTATTACCGTAGTGGATATTAAAAACAAATTGCACAGATTTGGTTTCCAGTTTCTGTGCGGTATATGAAAGTATGAGTGCTATTAAATTTGAAATTTTACTTAATTGATATATAAATTGATATATTTTTAATATGTTCATTCGCGTGTCGTGTACCTACAAAATTAAATATCTACTAGGGTAAATATAGAAATCAGGATGCTCAAAATTCTTACGTCATGTAGATTATCGTGTAAAATAGAGACAGGTATGATTACCTAAGTAGGTATATATCTTCTATACAAATATCGATATTAAGTAATAATATTGTATTTATTTCAAGTACTTGCTAGTAAAGTAATAACAGAATATTGAATAAAAGATGTTGTCAAGTCGCACAAATGTTTGTTTGTAAGTTATTACCCACAAACATGTAAGGGTAGAAAACTCCATTCTCTTTGCAGTGCGATTAGCATACTTTCATGTCTTCCTTCGCAACTACTTTTAGTTTTGTTGTTTTAACTCAAATTGTTTTTAACTTAAAGTTATAATTTGTTTGATTCGTTTTAAACTTTTAACTGCTATTAAACGTTCTAAAAATTCTGGAGTTACTTAAATATCGCTTGGTTTGGTTTACTTTTTTCATTTATCAAATTAGTTCTGTATAATTTCAGTGGATTTGAGCTAATTTGTTTTTATTTAGTTTTGTCATTAGCTCTACATCTAATTATATCACGACATTACATAAATTAATTGCTAGTAAAAAGCCAGCAATTTAATTGTGAATGGTCATAACCGCCTTTCGCTTAGAAAGCGTTATGAAAGTATTTCTAACCAAAACTGAAGCTATGAAGCCTTATGAATAAATAGTTTTATTAATCAAATCACATGAAAATCGTTCACAATTTATTTTAATTACAATGCTATTCTTGTAAGAAAGAATTACTATTAGAATAGAATTAAAAGCAAGGGTTTATTACTGATAGAAATAACATAGTGGGTAAGCATTTCATACGTAATGCACCTACTTCTTACGAACGAGCAAATAATTATAGTATTTGCCATACAACTTTGTATAAGTATAATACGCTGTATACGACGTTATATAAAAGAAGACTCGCTAAAAATAATACTACAAAATTCCAGACTCCATTTATCGTCCAGTCAATATGAAATAAGAACGAAACACGCGAACTTTAAATGTTACTGAATAGGTGTAAAATATGAGTAATGTTTTTATTCAAGGAAAAACAGGTGGGTAAAATAAATGGGATTTTGAAATATCCTTACATACATGAGCATAGTTCGTTGGGAATGATGTTGAATTGTTTAATTTGATATTAGCAAGAAGTTTTTAGTCGTGTTATTGTGTAATTAATCCCCCTTTAGACATTTATATTTTATCAGACTGAATTAACACTCTCATCCAAGTTTATTAATACAATGATAAATAAATTAACTGGAAACTTTACTTTAAGCATGAATTCGAAAGGTACATCCTTCGATATTAAGTTATTATTTTATATCGGTTCCATAGCATAGACTAACAAAGCTCAATATAAACTTTTCGTTATAAAAATCATGGCAATTTTAAAAACATACGTTTTACAAGGTCACGATTTTATATTTATCACTAAAAACAATACAATGTCTATAATTCCCTGAACCGTAGCGTAACATCTGTGCTTGTCTTTATCTCAAAACATCTACCGTATGTGACAGCTATGGACGAATAGCGCCCGACTCTCTTATTAGTTGGGTCGCATATATTTTTATATTTTTTATACGACCACTTGTCTCTAAAAATAAGATAGAATTGTCATCCACATGTTCACGGATATATCTAATTTTATTAAAGAAACGTACCTATATCGCACTGTTTGAAAATACAAAAAGTAGGTAACCATCAAGGATCCATAGTAGGTACCTACATTTTTGTTCATTTATTACTACAAATCAAGATCTTTGCTCCTTTTCTCCTTTATCTATCACATTTGAGAATCGTCAAAGAAAAAGTTGGGCATCTCATCGAAATAAAGCTACTACTGTCGAAAAATTAGCTTGATAGTAATTACTGAAAAAAGAATGTTTTACGGATCCCGACGATAAAATAACATTTAAAAATGTTCTCAATTTAAAACGCATTAACTTCAAGGTAACCCAATTCACAGTGAACACCAGAAGGTCAGAAGCTATCAAATCACACGGCACGGTGACGAAGCGCTTTCCTGATCATTAAGAAATGAGGAGAAAAAGGCTTCGGATACTAAGTTGTAAGCGCCCGCCAACAAAGCCATTATGCCTTATTATGGACATCATCCATCAGCCAGCCATATCGATCCTACATTAATGCGTGCTAATGCTTTATAAACAGATATATAATTTATTTTGTCTCCACCTCGCATCCAATTGATGAATAGTTTTGTTTTAGATCGAAATGTTGGTTTTTATGGCAGGCGTGGTCACGCTTGTGATGCTCACAAGGAAGCCGATCTCTTTACAATTTTACGGTGCATGTAAAAAAGTGAGAACCATGGTTTTTATCGTTCATTCATTAATCCTGCACTCGATAAACGTTCATAGTACCGTTATTATAAAACGATAAGTAAGACAACAAAATAATAAAAAGGCTACTTACTTTGTCCTAGATGCACTCGTTTCATCCACGGGTAAATTTGCGGCGGATTCGCTTGCGAGGCAGCCTTCGAGTTCTTCGTGTTACTCGAACTGGAATTATTGGCCTCATTGCTCTCGTTACTGGAGGTGCTTGAAGCTGGGCTTGAGATGTTTTGATTCACATTGGCCTTATGCTCCACAGGGGAAGCGATAGGCGTAGTCAGCCCAAGTTTAGTGCTCGATCCAGTATTCTGTCCACCGACGCTCCCAAATCCAGGGGAAGTTCTACCGGGTCCAGACGAAGTAGAAAGGTCTTGAGGTGAAGCTACACCTGTAGTAGAAGTCGAATCCGCAAACTTGCAGCTGGCACTGGCAGCTTGGTTAGGTGGGGTGGACATCAAATTAGGCGATAATGCCCCTGGACTCGGGTTCGAATGTTGATGCATATGCGTCGCGGTGCTGCCCAACCGTTGTGGGTGTAACTGAGTGTAATCGATCATCGGTTGCGGCTGCATGTGTGCTCCTGCGGCTGGTGTTGCATATGGATGCTGTGTGTAGTGGTGTCCGACTTGCGGTGGGGAATAACACGCGTTGGGATAAGCGCTGGCTGCAGCATTAGGGTTGTAGTAATCCGCTCCTGGGGTCGGTAGACCAGGATGCCCAGCCTGTTCTACCGGCGTACCAGTACGACCCGGAGCCTGATTCCCATAGCACGACGCCAGGGAATTGACGAACTGGTAGGAACTCATTCCTGCGTTGTAGTTTAAGTCGTTCATTGATAACAATTTCTATTAGTCTCCTGTTAAGTTTACTCGAAGGCTGTCATCGTTCAGACGGGCACTGAATA
This sequence comes from Lerema accius, assembly GCA_001278395.1. Lineage (NCBI taxonomy): Eukaryota > Metazoa > Arthropoda > Insecta > Lepidoptera > Hesperiidae > Lerema > Lerema accius. Next base: position 1,428,793 of record LGAG01000003.1, read on the forward strand.
GTCTAGTTGGACATGTTAAGTGCTGCAGATGTTCGCGGTTTCGTTCAATTGTCCTCTGAGAGTGGAGCTTGATTGATGGACCTGCGATGAAATGAGACACATTAGCTGGTCAAGCAATGTCTTGTTATGGATGACGAATGTCTTTATAGCTGACTACTTAAAGTACGGTTTATTATATTTCAAAGTTTGAATTCGATATTAAATATTCCCGTCATATTAAAATATTTTTTTATGTAACAAAATAAACGTAAATCAATTCGGTTTCGTGGTAAGTAGTTACTTAATTATATTATTTTGTAGTTCCATAAACTTGAAGTTTGTTTGCGTTGGTTTGTTTGTAATTAAGAAACTGTACCTAAGTAATTAATGTCGGATTGGTATTTTAACGGCTGCGAACTCTATAAAATTGTCACGCAATTATGTTTTTCTATGATTTTATTTACATAATTTTCTTATTGTTCAGTATATAAATAGAAGTAATTATTGTTTTTTTCATACCTAATTATGTACATACCTGTCAACATAAAAATGTACCTATATATTATTTTCTTCTACATTAGTTACATTTAGTTATAAACTTGTATATTATGTTCACTTTTAATAAAGTTTAAGTATGTAAATAAAATTAAGAGAGGTTTTTATTTAGCTAAATATATAGCTACAGTCTATTTTTATAACTTGACTTATTATTAAACAAAAACATTTATAATCAAAGTAGTTTTTGTCAATATTAAAGCATAATGTAATATTAAAGTGATGAAAAACTTAAATATTAATGGAAAGTGTGCATAACATGAAAATGTCTAATTTACATTACAGGGTTCACGTAAACTGCGTGCTAAATAGGACAAGTTAAAAAAAATAATTTATCTGCTTATTTATTTAACTTATCTACTTATTTATTGTCTTATCCTACTGGTAAGTGGCATCCTCATTACGTGCTAAAGCCCAATAACTTTGAAAAAGCCCTAAAAAGCGTAGCAGCTAACAAGGTACCTACGAGGTGCGTATTTTAATGCACCATATACGGTATGATTAAATTGTTACCTAATATTTTATTATTTTAATACAATTTAGAAATATCCTACTAAAATTACCTTTAGGTAACTTTTTTCGAAATTGTTTCTCCTACCAAAACATTATAGTCTATCAAAAAACGATAGATAAAAACCGATTATGTGATTTTTTCAATACCTAGTTTATTAAAGAATAGGTGAGATTCCTACTGACTTGTACATTTACATAATATGTAATGAACTGGGGGGTCTATTAACAAACAATAAATTAGTATTGGGAGCGCTACAGATGTGTAGTCAAGTGCTGAAAAAATCTCGGCTCGCCACGTGGTTGGGCTATAAAAGTGTCCGCAGAAGTTTATGAGTGTAAGCGGTAGGCCGCCTGACTCGCACCGATTTATGAACTTCCCCGGTGCATACATCTTTATGAGCAAATTAGCAGTCATTGTGCATTCGATTTATTTGTCGCGCAACCGAAACGAATGACAAATGTGCGAATTTGGCGGAATTACGACGGTTTCGCGTTTGGCTTACGTTCATTATAAATGTGGTTGTGTAATTTTGTTGCAAGTTTTTGAAATGTCTACGTGTTGTCATACATTTTTGTATTTATGAAGTTGGAATGTTTTGAGAATAGTTTGTTAGAGATTTAGTATGTACCTACCTATCGTTGTTAAGTCTAGAATGTGGGTCTGTTTCACAATCTATAAGCAAAGATATCAGTAGTTATTTATAAAGTAAGCTACTCAGAGAGTAAATCCTTCCGTTAACTCTCTATACGTTTCACAATCATCCGTAAATTAAAGTGAAATTGTGAAACGCAATTTACTGGTTTGCTGTGCAAATAAGTTCAAAGTAGCTTACTTAGAACTTTACTCAACGATTGTGAAACAGGCCCTGTATCTCATGACGAAAATCTTTAACTGTTTAGTTTTTTGGCTACAATAGATCAAGCATGGTCGCAGTGGCCCATAGGAAACTATACCTATATCTATAAGAGCTGCTTATAATACATAATTGTTAAATAACGCAAGGAAGAGCTCAAAAATAAGATTTTAAAATGTCCTTTAATTTAAAAAAAGTTTAGGTAGGTATATCATTTACCTAAGCAGCTAAGAATAGAACATAGAATATAATGATAAATATTTAATATTAAGAGAACACTTTTATTGTTTTTAAACATAAGTTTGAAAAGCTACAAGGGACAATAACATAATATCCCATTTGCTAATATCGCAGTAGAGTTTAAAACAATGTTATTATGACTATAATTTAGCACATAACATTTTAACCGCATTCATTAAGAGAAATTATAATCCTATAATTGTTTCCCACTCTTAATCCTCTATTCCTCAGATGACATACAGACAACATGTGTTCAGTTTATTTCAGTTTAGAATTTTTGTCACTCCGTCCGGTCCATGTTAAATGGGCCGCACGATTTCATTGCTTTTGTTTTTTTTTATTTTTTTTACTGCGATGCTTACTTCTCATGTCCTTTGATGCAGTTTAAATTGCCGTCGAAAGCAGATTTTTTTTTTAATTGTAAGTCTAATGTAATTTTATCATCTGTTATTTTTTTATGTTAGAATATACGTAAAAAATGTGTTTTTATAATGTATGGTCAACAATAAAATAATTACAATTAAATATGATGTAGGTACTAAACCAATCTTTATGAGCCCTTTATAACTCTACATAGCAATTTCATATTTCAAATTGTTCGCTTACATGTAATGTTAAAGATTTATTAAATTAAACATCGTAAACTTTCCATTAAATAAATCATTTCTTCAAGTGTATTCTCGAACAGTTGGCAAGGTATGATCGTTTCCAACGCTATTAAAATCAAGTTCAAAAGATATAATAAACTTCTTCGAGTGGACAGTTGAAATCCTCGACGGCCCAAAAGATTTACTGCGCTACGCTTTAATTTTACAACATTTCGCCTTTGTACAATCATATGAATCAGAAATAATTTACAATAATTCCAATTACATCACATTAAATACCTCAAACCCCTATTAAACAAAAAAAAATACTCACTATTTTTCGAGAATAACAGCCCAAAAAAATCACAATAAAAGCCGAAAATTCACAAACATCCCACTAGTTTATTTTATAATTTACAATTTAACACATCACAAAAAGATTAGAACGACCGAGTAAAACTTCGATACGATCGGGTCGAGATGTACCCGTCCGAAAGTTAGCGCGGCCGCGGCGGAAAACGTTTCGTGTTTTCCCGGCGTTCGAGCGTCGAGTGCAGGCGCGTCTGACAGCGGCTACGGCGAGGTGAGCTGCCGCGGGGCGGGGCGAGCGGGCGGGGCGCACCTGAGCGACAGCGACTCAGCGGCTGCGACAGCGACCCAGCGCTTGAGCGACAGCGACTCAGCGCTTGAGCGACAGCGACCCAGCGCTTGAGCGAATGAGCGAGTGAACGACGCGACGGAGACCCTACAGCCACGTGCGCGCCCGCTCCCGCTCCGCTCGTGCTCATTACGTCTCCGATTTCAGTGCGATTATTTAGATCGATTGTTTTGACTTGTAATGGTTTGCTGATGTTGATATTTGCGTTCATTACTTTTGTTGCAGTTTTCGCAAGCTTAATTTATTAACTGATATTAGGGATAAAATATAAATATTATTGTATTTTTAATTAGTATTAAAATAAAAACGTACCTAAATGAAAAATTTTAGGTAACTTTAGATGTAAGTGGGCGTTTTAATTATTTTTTAATTCCAGTGAATTCTGTCTTTGGGTCACTTTAAATATTTTATAAGTTCCTGGATTATTTCCTGAAAAGCAACTTTGTAGTTGTACAAAACCTATAGGTATACATATAGGTAATAAGGGTGGGAGGAAGGTAAGTACCTATATGGGTTTCAACTGAATGAGCTAACTGATTTAGTATAATAATCCATCTCAATATGAATTAAATTTTTCGTAGCCTTAATTTTTTTACTACGAAATATTTGTTTGTTTGGAAATATGAACACTACTCCTTGATAAGTTTTTTCACAAATTTTAAACAATTTATCGCAAAAATAAAAAAGTAAAGTTTTATGTTTCAAATTGCCCTATGATGAATGTGAAGTTTTCATGGATTTTTGAGTTTGTAATTCTTCTATTCCTGTAGTCTAGACCCTATCACAGAAAACTGGACTCTGTATCAAATAGTTCCTCAACTGTAATAATGTAAAAGGGTAGGTACCTACCTAAGGTTCTTTTATTTTCTTGTAGTTAGAGCCAGTTTTCTTTTTTCTTTGTAGCGCTTGGCCTTTACATCTGACAGTTAGGTACTTTGTAAATAATATGAAGTAAATATTATTAAAGAAGAATACCTATTATAACAAAAAATAAATACGATTTTCGCCCCCCTTATCACTAATATTGATTAGCTTGATGAACACAGTAAGTTGGCAGTAAACACGGGTTTTCTTATGGAGCTAACGCTAATCTTTAGTTTAACTAGTTGGATTGTTTTAAATTAACCGATTATTAAGAGCTATTAATAAGGCTGTAGCATTAATAGATAATAACGACATAATAATATGCGAAACTCCTCCAAACTCTCCAGTTCTTAGACTTTCATAGACTAACCAAAGAAGCATAATATATTATTTCTGTTCTAAAAAATTAATAATGTAATGATAAATAAACAAAATGAATATGAGATCACCTTAAAAGTGGAACAAAGAATTTATCAAATATTTATTTATGAGCGAAAACAAGTCAGTCTGTTGTAAGTCGCATAAGAACAATCATACATTATTATATCTGTATTTATATTTTTTTAAATTTTTAATTTGTTTTTAGGCTCTATCCAAATTTATATTAATTATATCTGTAATTTAAAGTTTGGATTTTTTTTTATATTTTAAAATAGTTTTTAAGCTCTATCGATAACTAGGAGCTTTTTACTAACACGAAATTGCTTGCCATCGTCGGTATAAAAAAACAAATACATATTTTATATTTAAGCCCTAATAGCCCGGAAGCTTTCTTCGATCGAAAGCGATCCACGAAGTGAAGCAACTGTAGGTATGGTCGGAGTCTGATTGGTGACCGTTAATGGTAAAAAAAAACTTGAGCGTTTTTGTTTGAGGGCAAGTTAAGCCAAGCCGTCCGTCCCAGTTGTACCTAACTATTAGGTGACAGTCCTTAAGCTTTGTTGGAGGCCCTTGGGCGGTATAAAAAATCTATATATGTGTGAAATATGCTCTAGACGTTCTCATTTATGAGAGGAGATTATGTGCTAATTAATTGCTATTAATGGGTTGAGAGACTATGAATTAAAATTATCTTATTATAAATTAAAATAAATGTATGTAGGTACTAGACGTCTACAGTACAGCTTTACATGCTGGTAGCGTTTAGTATAGCAATGCCTATAAATTGAGCCAAAAAGCCATTTCAAAACCACCTTATTCTAATATCGAACTATTAAACCTTACATTAGGTAAGCAAATTTAATTCCTCGAAAAATTATAACATCATTACGATTATAAAAGGAGGGGTCCTTTTCGACCGACAAGCACCTTGCCTGTTAAGAAGATAAAAATTACGTACGGACGTCGGGAGTGCATTAAAATAATTCCTCATACTCAGTACTTAGTACGAGTCGGGAAAAGCGGACATTCGCCATACATCATGACAAGACCATGACATGTGAGGAATAAAAATTACGCGCCGGCATCTCATATAACTTGTACTAGATTATTCTATATTTAAATGTGGATTGTTAGCTTAAGAATTGTCAAGGGTAATTAATTTTAATTTTCTTAAAAAGGGTTTTTTGTGTTTTGATATAGTGGCTCTACAATACTCTACATCTCTACATAATGGCTTTGTTCCTTAGCTCTGTTTTAAATTGTTTTTATGACTCTACCAAGGTGTACTTTAGCAGCGTGGTAGAGTACTTTCTAGGTCTCCTTAGATACCTATGATAAGAGATCGAGACTTGAAATGGGCCATAAATAAGTTGAGGTTAAAGATGAAATACATCTTTGGAAAGTGTGTAGACATCATACATGTATATCAATAGTAGTTTCTGGTACTTTTTGATGATCAAGAAATTTTTTTTAAGCTTAATTAAAGCTTAATTTTGGTTGAAAAATGAACAGATATACAGAAAATCGTTTTTAATTTTATCACTATCCGACTCTCCAATATTGCTAATACTCTGCTGTGGACACTGTAATTTTTTTTATTATTTTAACTGGAAATAAAATGCTCTTAAAACCACGCGTAATTTTTCTAATTAGTTTAAAATTCGTACAAGAAAATAAAGTAATATTTATTTATCAGGTGGTACCTAACAATCTCCAATAACGCACATAAATTTCAACTAAATTAAATAGAAAACACCTACATAGTTCTATCGAAATTCACCTCTCCTCCCAAAGGACACTTTTGTAACCACATACTGGGGTGACCAAAGTAATACTGTACCATTGGGATATTGTTTATGAAGTTATCAAACATTTTTATTTGACTTTTTTTATTTATTAATTTGAAGGAACCCTCACTAATTTAAAAAAATTGCTTGGTAACCTTATTAAGATTTACTATTAAAAACATCGATTAAACAGGTAATAAACTAGGAATTAATTTTAATACCTAGTATTAGTTAGTTCGACCTGATATTCCGACTATCCATGTATCAAAGGTTTTTATTAATATATCTGTAAGGAACTTAATTTACCTATCTAAAGATAACTCCACATTAATGATAATTACTTAGTATACCTAAACGTCAGTCTCTACCAGTATAAATGCGTCCCTTACGAACTCTGATTTTGTTGGAGTTTAAAAGAGACGTACAAAAACGAATAATAAACAACTAATATTCTCATTAAATCTATTACTAACAGATCCTACTAACCTACTTACAGTCCCTATAGTCATACTCGAATTTTGTTACGATATTCAATGGTGGCAGAGGTTGGTGAAACTAGCAGCTTGCTATGGTAATACCATAAAAAAAATTGTAGATAGCGTCTATAATAAATTGAGTAATAGATACCTGTATTATCTGTAACAGCTTTTAAAGTACTTGAAAAGTCCTTAGATATCTGCTTACTTGGAAGCCCTACAAGAAGAACAAAATTTATTACAACTTAATAATCGACCAGTCCGACGACAACACGCACATGTTAGAAAACATAACTCAAACTGTGACTTGTCTGACTCCAGCATTATTTACGAGTTAAGGGTGAGTGTTCCATCCCTGTCACACTTCATAAACCAAACAAGGACAGCGAACCATTAATGTTGATTCAGAAATCGTTTATTGGTATTTAATTAGGTATGTTAGAATTTTAAGTTCTTTTTTCAAACGGTGTTGGTATTTCGTGTTGGAAACAGACATGGTAGGTAATATTTTTGTAATCTGATTGGAATATTTTTATAGGGTTAGTTTTTTTTTTATCTTTCCATTATAAGCTAAAAGGTGACACCAAACCCACGAATAAGAATACCCTATTTTATTTTTAACCTTTTATTTTTTTATAATCAAGTACCTACCTAAGCAGGTGACATTCTCTATAACCACTTATGATAAGAATAAAAAATTACTGAAGGTAAGTCATTAAACATTACATTTTAGTCAATGATTATAGAACCTATTTCTTTACCCCTATCTTTTATTTACAGGAAACACAGTGCTTCACCTAAAAACTTATAAAATTTTCTTCTAAGTTGTAAAGTTTTTTTAAGATGTACCTATTATAGTTAGGTATCATTTTATTTTCACTTACCTACGTAACTTTGCAGGATATATATACTTAGTTGATAAAATTATAAAAGATCCGAAGAATTTATTAATATAATAGTTAAGTATTTAAGCTATTATAAGCATGTAGGTACCTACCTACTATGTTAGAGATCATCTCGGTTATTAGCAAGAAGTTCTGAAAACCAAATATTTAAGTAAATTTTTCATCTCAAAAGGGACTATCTACGCGTTAGTACAGGGATTAATCACCTGCACGATATTTAAAGCTCCCTTACTTTTTGTACACAACTCGTGATTCCATATAATAATACATAATTACTTAATTCAACACTTAATTTGCAATTGAATAAAAAATTTGCATGCAATAATCGCGGGAAATGCTTTCGCTGTCCTTGTCACTCCCTGCAGTTTGGCATACGAGTGAGCGAGAGCGGGATGGCACTGTCATTGCGTTGCAGCGGAAGCATGCGTATTGCAACGCGGTGGGCGGGGCTTACTGCGTGAAACCGACGCGTTTCATTGGCGGCTCAAGTTGGAAAAGTGGGACGTAGAATGAAAGTTCGCAAGTTTTCACACGAAAACTTACCGGAATTACAAATTCACGTTACTTTCAAAGTTTTTTGAAAACGTGTAAGGAATATTGTAGATAAAATTTATTACTTAGTTCAGTTCTATCTGAAAATATATTTGTGATACCTAGAAGTTAGTTAGGTAAGTAGATGCCAGTAGGTACCTAACCTGCCTATATTTAGGAACATTTTTTTTTTAATATTCGTAAGTGAGGTTAGGTCTCAAAAATTTACCTTCGGATCCATGAAATTAAAAAACTAGGCTCGCCACTTCGATCATGATTGATAACGCATATTTTATGAATTTTTGGTGGCTAGCAATTCGGTTATAGGTACTAAATAGGCGGGAGTAAACACTTAGGTAGGTACTAATAGGGTAGCATGTCTCCTCTCCTAACTAGAGAGGCTAACCTAATTTAAGTCAAAATAAAAGAAACCCGCCTTATGGTATAATTTTACTATACCCACCACTAGGTAGGTATATTAAAGTGTGGTGGTTTCTCCTAAGTTTGAACTAATAAATAATGTACCTATTTGTTCTGTTTCTTTTGTTTTGTTTATTTGTTCCATTATACCTACCTACCTAAAAATCCTCTTTGTAGAGCCACGTTCATGGTACCTACTAATAATAAAATTATTTTAACTTATTAGTTGATTTGTCTGTGTAAAGTTACGTACTTTGGCATATTATTTTCCTTAAAATAATGTAGTATAACGTGTAGATAATATTATTATTGTGTCGTAATCCTACAGTAATTTTCTAACAATTTTTGTTTAGATAATTCATTATTTTGTCAGATCTTTAAAACTGTGTAAAACATTCTTTCGCAAATACCTATATCTTTTAAATAGCCAATAAAGTAGGTACCAAGGTGGTCACGTTGCCCATTATCATCAGTCATTCAACAGAAAGTAGGACTCTATTACTGACTCTACAAAACTGCGAACTGAAACCATAAAAACACTATTTCGTAGTTTTTAAAAGGATGGTAGCTAAGTTCCGTTAAATAAAAATACCATCGTAGATAGTAACTGCCGTTGCGATTAAATCTGGTGTTTAAAAATGAATTTCCTAGAAGTCTAATGTTATAGACATAGGGTGCGTTCACGCAGCGCGTTGCATTAGATGCGTTACCTACATTGTCTCACGTTAAGCTTAAGCGTTTAAGCTACGTTATGTTCAACGCTGGGACTCAAAGCCTCCCTACGTAGGCGTTTGGGAGAACCTAGGAGTTTTAGTGAGTAGGAGGAGTATCCCGGAGTTCCACCTAGCCCACCCCTGCCCAGGAATGAGTATGCGTATTGCATTTTACCCTGGCGCAAAAAAGGCTACGTTATGTTAGCCTATTCTCGTAGTTCCAGTTTCACAACAAACTTTGTTGGTGTGATTACACACACACACAGACACATAAACAGACACAGACACGTACACACACAAGATAAAATAAGATACAGATTAGTGGACTTTCAGTTACTATCGTTTTTAGGAGCCAATTAGGTTAGGTTAGGTTAGTACCTACCTATCTTCTTATAGCGTTTTTGGAACTTGCTGAAAATTTGCAATGTAGGCAAATCGTGCGTGTGGCGCTTAGGTGCGCAGACTCGTTGTAACTTTTCTGCAGATAACGTGTTTTTCAGAAGTCTTTCTCCTCTACTTCTGCTACTTGAAGCGCGTTACACATACATAATCATGTACTTATATGCAGCATTTATTCAGCAGCGACGACCCCGTAGCCTTGTGACCCTGTCTGCGGAGCGAGGAGTCCCGGGTTATTTTCTTATTATTATTTTTTATTTAATGTCTTTGAAACTTCTCTAGAAGTAGAATTAACTTTTACTATAAAGGCATTTCAATATTTCTAATGCTTTAGCTAATAGGTAGATTCCTTGAAGTACGAAATCAGCTCCTCTCAACCAACCATAATCAGTGCCTCTAAAATATATTACAAAGTAATTCAGTAAGAGCAGTTCAGTAGGTAAAGCACAGAAAATGTCTTAATTTTCTCATATTTTATTTGTCGTGTTATTGTTAGGTAACAGATAATACATCAAAGATGGTAGGTAGGTAGGTACTACAAGATGTAGCTACCTAACAGAATCTGTACATCTGATGTACTCGTATCTAAAGCACTTTAACATAATCAAAGTTCAAAAGAAATACATACATGTAGGTACCTAATAGAAACTGTAATTTCAGTCACTATTTTTAGGTATGTGATTTAGTACATAATATTACGTAAACATACCTATAGGTAGGTTACGTATTAATAACTTCATGGTTACTCAATCCACCTTTAAATTAGATAACGATCCTAATTATTTTGTAATTATAAGACATTATTTTGCTATCGATATCAATAACATCTTAAAATAATAAATAGGACATAAACGAATAAAGCTCTAATTTATTACATTTAAATACAAATAAATAGCCGTACCTATTAGATCTTCCGGTTTTCGCGCGCGTCTTTCTCCTGATTTCTAACGTAGGTACTTAACCAGCAGCGCTACTACTTCAGACGGCGAAATTGCGCAACTTTCGCTTGAGTCCCAAAATTTCAACTACTCAATAGATGGCGCTGATAATAATTTCTTTGCGGCCTATTATGAACTCTATGAAAGCATAATAAAAAAATATAAAGTTTTTGTTGTTGTATGTTGTTTTATAAATAAGATCTTTTAAAAATATTAAAGTAGAAGCGAATAGTGTAAGTTATTTGAAGGCTTTCTGTTTTACAAATTCTTAAGATTGAAAGTTATTAAGCGCTCATAACTGTGGCTGATTTTAATTATAAGTGGTTGACCGAGTTAAGGCACGTTGTGAGCACTTAGTGATTAGTTCACTAGATATTTAGTAGGAAGGTCATAAATACATCTCATGATTGGTGTGGTAATTAAAAATGTCATAGATATTATATTGTTACTTACCTATATTGGGCGAGCGTTATAGAGTTCTAGTTGTGAACCCAAGCTTATAAACAGAGTAAGATCTTGAGTAAGTAGTCTATATATTGCTGCTGTAGTATTGTATCAAGTAGATTTTCTACCAATACAAATCTAAAAGGTTCTAGAAAGAGGTGTCCCTTAACACAAGAATTAACAACTCTTCTTTTCATTAATGTATCACTTACAGGATCTATTAACCAACTCAAGGTCCCCATACAGTCCTATTTAAAGTACGTCACGATGTCAAAGTTAGGGGATGGTGGCACTGCAAGGTTACTATTCTCATACCATAAAAATATATTTATAATTTAATAGCTTATTATTGACTTAAGAGTTACATTGATGATACAATGTAATCCTTACACATAGCCCTACTAACAACAGGCCGGCGTGTATCGCTTCTTACGATACCTTGGTCTATCAGTACGTGATTGCCTTATGTAGCAATCTACTCTACAACATCAGAATAAGGATTGAAATTACTTCCTCAAGGATCTACCACCTTAAAAGATACAGGCGAGTAGATGCCAGATTCAAAATAAGGCTCCTTTGGTAGACGATGCCATCGCTTTTATTAACCTTATTAATTCTGCGTATAAAAGGAACGATCTCCGAATCATCAACGCCTACAAGCTAATTGCTACCAGAATATTTCTACTGATAGCTTGTGTTAAATCTGCTCTGTTGCCCTACCGGCATCGCCTTAAAGAAAGTGGCAGTGAACACATTAGTCAAACTGTCGCCCCTTGTCAAACTGAACTTACCCTTTCGACACTTGCTCGTTCTAATACTAAACATTCTTTGCTTTTCGCTGACATGTGAGCTGACGGTACTTACGATGCTTCATTAATTGGTTTTTGCAAATTATGTACCTATAGTATTTTTCTACTTTTTTCTTTGTTAGTTTTTTTAATATGCTGACATCTAGGTGACTAAACACAAAGTTTCTTAAGTGCAATATTTGCTACTTCAAACGACTTTATCTACAAATTTAAATAAATTATATTATGTGTAATTCCTGACGTTATGAAGGGGTAGTTACAAAAACAAAATATTAAAAGAGATATATTTTATTTCGGGCTAGCATTAAGTTCAATCTTCTCCGATTCACGTGCCGATCTGTAAAAAGAAAAATAAACAGTAAATAAGTAATTCCAACTAAACTTTAATAAACTAATAAAAGACTGTAGAGAGGTCAGATCTCTAAAAGAATAATATTTTTTTAACTACGTTTTGTTATCTTAAGTTTAATTAGAAAAACCTTAAGAGTACTGAAGTTTTTCCCCGTCTCTATCCGTCGTACCAATTCAAAAGTTTCAACTTTTACTGCAGACTATCTGCCACTGTTAATTAAAGCTCGGTACAAAGTTTTAAAATATTCTACAAATAGGTAGGTAGTGGAAAAGAGAGACGCGAAAAAATCTATGGTGGCAGTATCAAACAAACTACCTCATGGAAATTGGTTCAAGACATTGCATTATCAGAATACTTACCTATAGGTCACCATAATAGATACATAATTTGCAAATTTTGATACTGTAGACATCCAACAGAAAGAGTTCTTAATTCCCGTCATACCTACTCTGTTATTTTTTACTGAACATTAATTAAATGTGAAAAGTTTAAAAATAGCAAATGTCACAATGTCAGAACCAAAGTCGTGTTAGCAACACAACACTTAGCATATTTGGTATTAACATAACGCTACTGAATTTCTTACAAAAGAATATCCTATTACAAATACATCGACTCGCGAAAACTCAATACAGTCGTAACACTTTCCCAAGGCACGTTTGGGTATTTTTATATTGGAAACGAGAAATAATTATAGAAAGAGCCGGGTAACCGAAGGCTGCGGTGCGTCGCTCAAACAATGCTAACTTACATTTAGCTGTCAGTCAAAAACAATTTGGAATTTGGTGCGCGCGGAGGGTCTGGACCGAACGGGAATAATATAGAGTTGCTACAACTATAATATTATTATTATTTTTATTGTTCTTGCTTAAGTCAGCCTTCAAACGGTTCAATTCAAAGTGTTCTGGCTAGAGGCTTAAGAGTCAGTTCTTCATTATTTCTCTCCCTGGCCGACAACGGTTGGTGACACCTTTTATGTCACTGATGTGTATGGCGTCAATTTATCAACATATTGATCGACTGTTTCTTTATCGGTTAAAATTGTGCATAAAGAAAATAAAACAGTTAAAAATTGCAACAAAAATCGCTTACCGATGAAAATGTGTTTTCTACCAAGGAACCTTTTTGATTTAGTTCTGTGTTCGAAAAGTTTTATAAGTGTTGATAATTTTTACCATTAATAGTATTTTTAAACATAACATGAACATAATTTATCTTAGGAGTAAATAACGACGTCAAATATAAAAAATAAAAATCGAATTTTAATTTTATTTTCACTAACAGCTCTATATAATTCCGTTTCGTAGAACGTTTCAGCAAAGGCCCGGTTGCTGCTTTATCCATCATTTCCTCCATCCACTCGCCGGGTTAAGCACATAAGTGACATTGACGCCGATACCAACACCACGCTATCTTGACCTGCCACCCCACGAACAACTACTCTAAATTGTACCTCGTCTTAATCAACCCAGAGCTCATTTCGTACTGGTGAGCTGGACATTTTTAGCGATATTGGCCGGTAGGTGGCGCAGGTTCCTGTGTCAAGGTAAATGATGTTATGGTTTGATTTGAACTGTGTCAGACAAGTGTCTGTAACTGCTGCTAAATATAAAGAGACAGGTTAATAATAATATTAACATTTCTGACTGAAGTAGGCTTCACCAATGGCTCTCTACATAGCAAGGGTTTCTCCTCATAACTGAGGAAGTATAGAGCACACATAACAAGTTAATTTTTTTTTTCATAATTCGATGCATATTATATTTTACATAAAACGATATAAACAATTTAAAAACACGCTGTTGGATGTAATCCATTTTTTCCTGTTTTAAAATGAGCCCCTTAATGTGTCGGCGTCGCGATCAACATAAGTTTGATATAATGGGCGATTCAAGAGTTCTGTCGCAAAAAACTGAGAGCTTCATAAATTAAGTCATTACTACTTTACGGTAAGGCGTTTAATTGCGTAATTGTAACGGATATTATTAACTAGTGGCGAAGTAAGTTTAATTTCTGCTTTATATTCAACTCTCGCCCTATGTAAACCAATTAACGGAAGGTATAATTTCACAAATTGCCTATAAATATGGCACACCTCTAGCTGCCTTGGTTTTTTAATACGGTTTTCTCACTGAATATTTTTAGTAAGTTTATTAGGTGCAAGCTGCAACTGAGATGGGGTTTGTCCTAACTTATAATTAAAACTAGTTTGGTTTTCGCATTTATAAGACAACATCGGCTTGAAATACATGAACCGTCAAAAGAAAAGCGTTTGATGCTGCGAAAATCTCAGTGGTACCTGAGTGTAAATCAACACAACGTCTATGTCTATTAATAATAGCATAATTTAAAAAAAAGTCCTAAATTCTTGAGAACGTGAATATCGTGATCGTGGTTTTCAAACTATAATCCTATTCTGTATGTACTTTTAAGTATAAACAAATAAAATAAAGCTTAAAATGACTCACTAAAACCAAGATTCCTCATACAGCTTTGATGGAGGCAAAAATTTTAATCGCCTCGGACCAAATCACCCTCAGCTTCATTGATCTCCGATCTGCTTTCGAACGAGCAGTCGAGCGCTGTTGATAAATGATCGTGGACAATACGTCCTGCAGATTCTTTTGTTGAGCCCAACGTTTTTGTATGGACACTGAATTCGATGTTGTAACGTGTAACGTGACGAGACTGACGCGACCGTGTTTTTACGGTTTTTATTTGTGCAAAACTGTATCCGGATGGTACAGCATTCAATGTTCTCCTACCTGGATTGAGGCTGTAAGCTAGTTATTTATTTGCATTGTGTGTATGTAAACGATCATTTATTTGTCGAATGTAGGTGGCGAACAGCGACTAGAGCATTTTTAAATATTAAAATTAGAATGTTCTAGGTACCTACTGTATCGCTTCAGCGAAGTTCGTATAAATCTGTTGTTACAACTTTTTTATGTCTTCCTAAAACTGACCAGCTATTAAATTTAAATATTTTTAGGCAGAATAATATTATGTGTCTCCTAATTAACTTCTTATAGTACCCAAATACTTATATGTTATCAAATTTAGAGACCTAGATATGGTACTACAAAAATTAAAATATATTTTACAGAACTAAATTTAGAAGTAAATCCATTCAAAATCATCTCCTGTACACTGTATCATTAATAAGACAAAGTTCACTAATGAGAGATCATTTCTTATAATTATAATCATAATAACGTTTCCTATCGCCTCTAATGATGGGGCTTTTAGAGATTATTCAGCATAATTATGTTTTAATTTATGGCCATCGATAGTGCACTCTTTGATCGTATATGAGATCAAAGGAGGGTGGAACATCTGTTGCATTGGGTCACGATTCTGTCCGTTTGTATTTAAATGCAGTAAAGATGCACATAGCCCGGCGGCTTGCGTCGATCCAAACGATCGACGAAGTTAAGCAACTGCGGGCGCGGTTGGAAAGTGGGTGGGTGACCGCAAGTAGCAAAATTTCTTAAGCCCTTTCGTGTCTCGCACGATACGTTTAGCCGTCAATATTTGTTGCTGGTAGTCTTTGGGTGACAGAAAATATTTCCGACACTGGGTTGGCAGCTAATTCAACGAACGTGGCGAATACCTACTCTCTGCTTCAGTTATGAGGAAAGAAGCATGCTTAGCTTGTCCAGGTTGAGACCAATTAATGCAATTATGTTTATTTACTCTATATCCCTCCTAAAATCTGTTTTAGTTGTTGAGTATCTACTTTAAGCAAATATAATGTAGGAGATTTGTTTGCTAGCGATCCTAATAATTCAACAGTTCTGTAAAATTACAGTCAAAAAAATTATAATCCGTACGTAACATATATTATAATAGAATTAAAATGAAATCAATAAAAATACTTGAGATATGTATCTAAACACATACCTAATACATGAGTAAGTCTTAACCACCTCAGGCGTACTAAACCTTCGAATATTCGTCGATCAATCCCAAAGGTAAATACGCTATCGCATTCAAATATCCATTAGAAGGCTTCTTTTGATCCAGCATCGAATGCGGTTCGTTCGACGTAAGGATTAATTAGGGACGCCATTCAAACGACTATACAGTTCACAGGTGGACCAGGGTGGTACTATGTTATAATCTGAAATTCATTACCTTAAGGAATGTGGTTTAGCAGTTTGTTGCTCTTTTTGGTATCTTAACAATTTGTAATTACATTAGGTGTTTTGATTACCCTATGGCATAGAGGCTTGTATGTCGGACTGTTGCTAAGGGGTTCTTGATTCGATTCCCAGTGAGATAGAATTTTTTTCGGTTTTGTGGTACGTTTTTTTCATAGCACCCATGACACAGGAAATGTTGGCGTAAGGCTATGGATGTTCATTTATCGAGATATTCTTATTATATGTATAATAGAGTGTACGTTTTATATATAAAAAGCAGTGATAGCCTAGTGACTTGAACGTTGGTCTCTCGAACGGGAGTTCCTGGGTTCAAACACCCGAGAGTTCTCCATAAAGTTCTTAAAGGTGTGTGAAGTCTGCCAATCCGCACTTGGCCAGCGTGGTGGACTATGGCCTATATATATCCCTCACATTATGAGAAAACCCGAGCTCAGCAGTGGGACAGTTATGGGTCGAGATGATAATGATGATGTTTGATAGATTTAAAAAATAAATAAAACGCACACTATCATCACGTATGATACACTGACAGTCCACAAACATACGTCAGATGGAAGATATCGTTGTAAGTTCTTACGAACATAATTATGCCAGCCAGGGATATTGAACGAGTCTATTGTTTGACATAATGAGTTATATATGTATGAATTTCGCTTACCGAACGCTTTTTCTAGTATTTATAGTTTGGCTAGAAATTTAAACTAAGGACTTTTTTAAAGTTTTGAAGTAATTAACGGGCAATAAAATTAATAACACCGTGATACTGTGCTGACGACAAACAATAGTTAGATAGTAGTTACATCTAACTGCGAAAAGTAAACAACAAACACAGAGGTTAAGAAACATGCTCATATTAAAATTTTGATAAACCTGTGTAAACTTAATATAAATAATAATAAGGTTACTCACTGATTTTGATTTGTGTACCATTTTAACATTATTTCAACCTTTTAAACTTAGTATTTCACAATAAATTGGTATCAAATTGTACAAAATACACTAAACACAAGCAGCCATCTTGGATAAATGTCTGCCGCGCATGCGCAGTTCGAATTCAACCCTAGTTTTAGGGATGACTTATCGGCGTCCTTGTCTGAGACACGGAAAAATATATCGCTATCTCTTTCTGGTGGGATTCCTATTGTTGTTCTCTATTGAAGGGACGAAAGGGTCCGTTTTCTAATGTAGGGTCCATTTACTGTGAAGTTAGCGACAGGTAAAATTTAATTTTGTTGAAAGTTAAGATTGTTTTAACGAAAGAAAATAATGTCCTAATCAAAATTAAAAAAAAATTGAAATGAAATAATAACTCATTAGGTTTTGTTTTTTATAAGGATGATTTATAAATTTTATAATAATTCGGCTATTACATAATCAAGAATTTCTATTCTTCAATAAAATTCGCAAGAAATCGGTTCACATAAGGTCTGTTCACAATGTGCGCGACTAACACGACAAATTAATGGCCTAAATTACAGGTTCAAAGGTCAGTAGAAAATTCAAAATTACAAATTTAACCCAGTTTTGTTTTTAAAGTTTTGTATAAAATTAGTTTAATACTGAGTATTTATTTTTGTATTGTTCGTAAAAAAATATTTATATGGAATATTAAAACAGCACTAAAAGACAGGTTTGCAGGACCATAAATCATAATACAATGAGTAAAAACACAGGTAGCACAAACCCGAAGGATTACGAAGCAAAATCCAATAACTAGTCAAAACATGTCAAAATTCCCGTCAACATCCGCACATTTACAAATGATTTTCAAAGTGCAATGAACGGCTGCAGTGTTCAAATGGTCTTTGAAACTATGCGGCGAAAGGGTACCGAAAATTGTTTACTTCTATTGTTTAGGGTTGAACGGATTGTAACGGATCTGTTAATTTGGTTAGTATTTAAATCCTTAAGCCCTCGCTTTTACCAGTCACTAAGGATTAGCAAATTTAAATACCTGTTTTGTAGGGATATTTGAAAGATTATAATTATGCGTTGTAAGTACTTACCTATATCTATTTAAATCTGTCTGTATTTATGAGCTCTAAATACCTATAAAATATGGTTAATGATATTGTCAGTTAATGAATGAATTTTATTTTATTTTTCAGGTCGGTGAACTTTATTTTGAAAATAATTGATATTATTTTAGTTCAAAAACGGTTTAAATAAATTGACACGTGAATAAATAGTTATTTTATTTGTCGTGTAAAAAAACAAAATTATTTTTAAAATAGGAATTGTTACTCCTCTTTATTAATAGCGCCCATGTGACTAGTGAAGTACAAAATTAGTATTTAATAAATATTCTGCTACAAACTATTTATTTATAACTAGTATTTTAGTAATCAATGATATAATTTTACAATCTTACGTGAAATAGGAACCATCGGACTTATATAAAGTATGTACAGAACTAATTAAACTTAATAAGAAAACTGTTATATGATATTTACACACTACAAGACGTTAAAATGAAATATGCTAGATAACTAAGCTTATAAAATTATCAAAAAAAATCTACATGGTTATATTACCAATAATACTTAGAATCTATTCGTAAAAAAGTTCCGAAGTAAAATGTTATTAAATGTTTCAATATGTTCTTTTAAAGTGATATAATTACTAAAATTTTAAGTAATTTAAAAGCTTAGATTAAACACAATGGTCACATTCTTGGGATCATTGACTGATAACCAGGAGGCATAACAGAATTATGAACTAAATCAGATGAAACATGGTTTTGGGATGATACATTACTCATATTATAATTTGCATAATTCGTGATACCCGGAATCTGCTGTCTAGTATCTACAAACTCGCCCATATTGCCAATTTTTGTAGCACCGACGTCATCAATATTGTAAGGATCAGGCGAAGTTGACAATTTTCCGTCTTTTTTCGCCTTCATTCTTCTATTTTGGAACCAAATTTTTATTTGCCGTTCAGTCAGACCTAGCGCGTGTGATACTTCAATTCTTCTTCTTCTTGATAGATATTTATTGAAATGGAACTCCTTTTCTAACTCCAACGTCTGAAATCTGGTGTAGGTTTGCCTAGTTCTTTTCGAGCCTTCCTTTTTGTCTTCCCCTAAAAAGAAAACACTTTAAATGTTAAAAATGTATATAGCACACAATCACATTATCTTTAATAGTAAATAATATTTGATATTTATTTTATAAAATGTTATCTTACCACCAATACTTTTCATCCATGGGTAATAACCTTGTGCATCTGGTGCGACGGCCATTTTGCTTTCAGTATAATCCGCATTGTCCCCGCCTGCATCGACCCTTGTCATGTCCTGACAGTTCTCCGAGATGTCCACCGATGACGGCGCAGAGTTACTCACAATCGGCGCCACACCCACACTACCTTTACTCTTGATCTTTGCATGAGCCTCCACGGCAGGCTCAAATTCACCATGAAATTGCTGCAAATTGCGTTCCTGTTTAGTCTTGGTTTCATTTTTTTCCCAATCACCAATTTCATTAGCCCGAAACATCATCCGCTGCATCATTTCTTGTGTATATGATTTGTCGTATTTCCCAAGGAATTGTTGCGTATTCTTATCATTTTGCTTAACTGGAGCTTTAGTTAGGTTTTCAGATTTGTCTTCAGGTGTGGTGCATTTAATAGTGCTTGGTACAGTTTGCGGTGAACCATAATTCGATTCTGGTAGACTGCGTTGACCAGGTGAGTGAAGTGATCTCGCGTCTTCCGTTTTATTGTCTATTGGACTATATGAACATACTTGTCCGTATCCAAAATTATCTTGTGGCGTATAGTGATGCATTTCTCGCCATTTGTTTATCATTTCTACATTAGTTTGGTTGTTGGTACTTACGTAATCGATCGGGTAATTTTGCCAATGAGTAGGTTCCGTTTTCACAACACTATTAATAGCGTTCTCCGTATACATCCTATTATGACTGTTAGGGATACCAGGATATTCACAATTTTGAGAATAAAAGTTATTTTGATTATTATAAAAGCTGGGAGGTGTACCAGGGTACTGATAATTATAATGATGAGGTTGTCTAGCACTTTGGGTATTCACTTCAACACTATTGCCCCACATTTCACTAGATATACGATTGGTTGTAGCAACTGATGACATTCTGTTAACACCACTTAAAGTTTCACTCAATTCTTCATAGATTTAATCACTGAACTGGACTGCGTGGGAGATGCTCCGCATCCTAGGTAGACTCCGAAACGAATGTTGAAACGACAGCAGGCGACACGACCCTAACAATTGTAATACTTTTATGTGACCTAAAAAAATTTTGGGGTACTTTCAACAATAGCGTCGCCATTGTCCCTCTGCAAAGTTATAAAACCAGTTTTGCTCTCTCTTTCTAACCCTCGCTTGTTCCAAATGTTGTAGTGCGAATGAATGAAAGGGATATAATTTGTACATCGGGGGGGATAGTTTGCGAAAATCCTATGAATGTTTACAATTGCCGATATTTTCGATACTCTTTAAATGTGTGCGTGCGCATGGGTATAGGCAAATCATTGATTGCATGTCTTTGGTGTGTGTAAGAGAGGGTGGTATAGATTGATTTTATTCTATTATTGGTTTAGTGTTAAGCCACGTATATGTGTCACTGTGTTGCATTTTATACAGGGTGCGATGCGTACCTAATTTCAATTTTATTCGATGGGTGCCTTTACAAAGAAAATTTAACTTAACTAGTAAATTTAAACTCTCTGACGCTTGATAGCGGTAACATCAAAGGCACTACGATGCTTTACGACCAAGAAAGAAAGGATAAGAAAATAATTAGGTGCAATTTTACGCATAAAATATAACGATAATTAATACAAAATTGTGCGTTTAAAAGGTAACCTACGTAGGTACTCGGACAGCAGTACTTTCCAGAGGTAGGAGAAAGTGGAATTATTTTCAGAAATAACTATTAGTTGCAGGGTTCCCTTTTACATTTATAATTGTTACAATCACAATCGTTCTTGATGGCTAATTTTCTTTTTTATTTTACATTGTAAATTGTCTTTATATTTTTAAAGAATATAAAGGAGAAGTATCATTTCTCTGTTTTTTTTTATTTTTTTTGTATGCGTTTTTAAAGTTTAATAAAGCTGTTGAGAACATTTTTTACATGAGTAAAACAAATGAATGGACAAGCTACCTGATGATAATTCTTTACCATCTTTAGATGTGCATATAAGTACTAAAACAAGACATCACCGATGCGTTGCCAGCCAAAAAAGCCAACTTTATTTCTAACCCGCATAGGTATTGAATCACCCTGTAGAAACGAATAACGAACAAACGAACATAACTCATCCCGTTGTAACAGTTGAAGCGGGGGTCACACAAAAGCGCAGTATGTGATCGAGCGCGTGCGCCGCCGCTGTCGTAGTTACAGATAGGTAATTATGCAGTCCAACTGATTAAATTGTTAGATTTCTTTCTACAACATTATAAATTCGTAGGTATATTTTAAAATGAATAAAGCGCTCATAGTTTTTCGCTTGCGTCAAGCGCAACAAAGTCTAACAACTACCTATGTGTGCAGACAGAAATTGTATGAGTTACAACTAGAACATTTTTGACGCTTTCGTACTTTAGAAGGTACGTTTAGGTGTCAATCATGATTGTTATTCCCAGGCGACAATAGTTAAGCATCAGATTAAATAAATAACTCCTTTAATCTGTGCACTAATCTCCGCACAATCTCTATTAATGCAGGGGTGGTTGATGTTAACGATATAGGATTGGTAAAAAAAACGTAATTCTATCAACTGTAACGATTAATGTATGTAGGTATAAAGTTAGGATAAATATAATTTTAGAAGTCTGCGTTGTAATTTTTATTTAAAAACCTTTGTTTTATTTAGTTTCCAATCACTATAAGAACTTGAGTAAATACCTAAAGACATTCCTATAAATATTGGTGTTATCAAATTGCCTAGTCACGCTACGTACGCACTATTGTGCGCCCAATAGTACATCGCGACATATGCACAGTATGCACACCTCCCTATTCGGCCTATTCCCGCATCTGTTGCTCGAACACGCGCACACCCACCGACCGTTCCATTGTGAAACCGGCTTTATGTGTGATTCTGATATATGACGTCATATTATTATTAGAGAATTCTACATCTTTGTACATGTCGCTTAGCGTATTTTGTGCTAAAGTTTACGGCTGTGTAAATTATTTTGTAGCTACAAGCATTTATATTAGTTTTATGAACTAGCTATTCTGTTTTAGAATTTTTAGAACGAAAATTTGACTGTCTTAGCAATGTTTAATACCAAACGTCGCCGACATGACACTTTTTAAGAAAGGCATGTGAAATATACCATTGAAGAACGCAATAAAAATAATGATATTGGTTTTACCTTTATGAAATAGGCAAATCAATTGAATGAAATAAGCTATTAAAATTAAATCACAATTTAATATAGGCACATAAATCAAGTATAGCTTGTATAAATAAGAACAACGTCAAAATATTTGCAAGCCATTACACATCAACAATAATTTTAATTTGATCAAATATAGTAGGTAGGTACCAAAGCAATCATGGTTTTTTAAAAGCAAGCAAATAAATGTTTGGTGGTGAGATTAACCGTAGCGACTCTCCCTCGTACCACGTGAGCTTTAGAATAAAAAACTTTACTTAAATTTCACACTGAATTCGAAAATCAATTTCTATTGAATCCCATTTTAAGTTCCTCTTAAAATAAGGTACTAAAATAATGTTTATTATGAACTATAGTTTAGATCCTGCCTCCTTAATCATAGGGTTTAGATTCGCGAGTTACATTTTAGAACAGCGAATACCATTCATTGCTCTGTCAGCTCAAAAAGGTTTCAAAATGAAATTTGTTAGCTCTTATACAGTTGGTTTTAAAACACATTTCCGTTGCGCAAATTCGTCTAACGTTTTCGTCATACTGTGCCGCTGACAATGTGCTACCATTAATCTTGCGAAATCAATCGATGGCTTATTCAGAATATTGTATTTGGTTTTACCGCGGGCTTTTAGCTATATTTACTTTGGACTTTTTCTCGAATATTTTGTTCCATAAAATCTGGCATCTGTCAGACCCTACAAAACTTTTTACTACCTTCTAGTTATTGTTTAAGAAATTATCAGAATTCGGTAAAGCAAAGGTTGTAGAAGTTATAAGCTCTAGTAGCATTTTTGACTGAGCTTTAAAAAGGCCGACAGGAGCTTACAGAAGGCGCTGTTTTATCCCTAATAAAGTTTTATAACTAGACTTTAAAACAATAGGGAGCTTTCTTTCACGGCATTTTGAATTTACTTTGACAAAAGCCGACTTATACCTGCTATTTTTTTTTGCGAATTTACGAAATTTCTTATCAACCTTTTGCTCCCTCGAAAGAAGAAAATTTTGAAATTTAGTTATCCTTGGTCCTATAAATAATAGTAAAAAGGTACCTTATTATTCATATACTTAAAAAAGAAGTAGCAGATATCACTAACAGCGAAGATTAGAGAACAAGGTCTGCTCCGGCCGGGGTTAGAACCTTGGACCTTGTATCCTGCACTCAAAGACACTCAAACGAATCGAATCAGACAATAAAAGGAAATAATATAGTAATAACCATATGTATTTTGTTAGAACTTAAAGATGTCAATAACATGAGTTCATTTAGCGAGTGTATTGTCTAACACTATTATTTTGGCAACTACACCCGTTGAAATTTAAAGTGGTAAATTTGGAGATTGATTGCCCATACGTCCCAAGAATAAACAACACTCAGAAAAACGTAGGGGTGTATTGTTAAACAAAAGCTGTTTTTTTTTTAGTTTTTAAGAAAATAAGGTAATTATTCAATAGAATATAATATTTAGATTTAGAGAAAATGGAAAATTGTATAAACTTTTTAAAATGCCGTCCCCGAAATGTGTACGAAATTTTTGCAACAATACCTGTCTAAAAGAGTTATAAAACTGAAATAAAATTCACAGACTTTCTAATTTTACGACAGTACCTTTTTGCGAATCTTTTTAAACATTTGCGTCGTTTTAAGTATTTTAGTAAACAGAAAACAAACAATAGTCTTAAACAAAACAGACTACGTAGTTAACAAAAGGCGGTATCTAAAAGAGTAGTAAGTTGTAAACTACAAAATATTGACATTGTTTAATGAGATAAGAAGGTCTTTATCTTTTGTTTTTTGTTTTAGAATAAAAAAATAAGTATTTCTTTTTGTCCGGCAACTAAGAATAGTTTTTGACTTTACTATACCGCCTAAGGCGATTAATACATTACGATTCGCTTCGTCGCCTATTGTTTAGACGCAAGACATAACCCCCGTATAATTATTATAATTATAAACACTTAATCGATCTCGATAATGATTTAATTAGATTTAACAATAATAAACACACAGTGAGCAGGCAACAAAGCCTGATTTCATGCAGACTGTACAAAATTTTGCAGCGTACAATAGAATTTTTGGATATACTTATAAGTGGTCCGTTTCGCCCAAAGAAAAATATTAAATTAAATCAACAGGCCAAAAAGGACCGCGGTCCGTTTACCGAGTGGTCCTTTTCGACCAACGACTCTAAATCTGACACGAGAGTTAGCTATTTCGAGCGTAAATTCGGAACATCCGACTAATACCAGACTTTTCTTAATAAGACGAATAGGATTTGTAAACAATACTTCTGCACCATAATATCTACTTACGTTAATAATGTTAGCTAATTTAAAAACTGATGGATAGATCCGTTTGACAGGTACATAGGTTAAGATTATGGTGATACAAATTACTGCAAAATGTTTAAATTACATTGCAAATTAAGCGTCCATAATTAAGTGACATGAATAAATCGTTAGCCATGTGCAATCCTTATTTAAGCATTGGACATGGTTTGACATTAACGCAAACACCGACAGACCAATCTATCTATTTATCTACCACTGCAAATAGGTAAATATAATGATTATTAATTATTATATTTAATTACTGGTTAGTAAAAGGTTTGAGTGCAGGAATTTTTATTTTGACTAAATTCTTAATATGCCTAAAGCTTTTAAGAGATTTGCAGAAATTACCTAGACAAGTTAGAAAATGACTTAAATGAAACCATAATGTTAATGCACGTAAGAATGATTATGTATTATGTGTATGTATGTATTATTCATTGTTGTGTGTGCTAATATTATTAAAACAGACTACGATATAATTGTAAATGCAATTATTTAATATTTGAATTATAACTTTGGTAGTAATTTTCATGTAATTCAAAGTTAAGTTCTATGTAAGTATTTACTGTGTGACGTCATATACCTCAGTTACCATTACTACTAAATTCCAAGGTAAACAAATCGGTATCGGCACGTCCGTGGAACTCAATCGGCAAACAGACGCCCGGTCAACTGTACTGGCATAATCTCTCGCTCCGGCATTAGCGATACCATCATTAACTTAGACGTATACTAAAGCGATATACGAGTAGCTTAGCTTTGACTCAACTGCTAGGATCAATAATCTGTCTCGAATGATGTGTCGACTGTCTCGAAAATATCAACTATTTAGAAAGAAAAATAAACGTTTCAGTCTTTGTTCATAATTAAGATCCCTAAAATCGAGACAGGTAGTAAATAAAGTCAAAAACTTAACAAGTATAAAATACGTGCAATTCAAAGTTAAGTTCTCTGTAAGTATTTACTGTGTGACGTCATATACGTCAGTTACCATTACCACTAAATTCCAAGGTAAACAAATCGGTATCGGCACGTCCGTGGAACTCAATCGTCAAACAGACGCCCGGTCAACTGTACTGGCATAATCTCTCGCTCCGGCATTAGCGATACCATCATTAACTTAGACGTATACTAAAGCGATATACGAGTAGCTTAGCTTTGACTCAACTGTAAGGATCAATAATTACTTTCTGTCTCGAAAATATCAACTCTATTCAGAACGAAAAAATAAACGTTTAAGTCTTTGTAGCCTCATTTAGATCCCTAATCGAGACAGGTAGTAAATAAAGTCAAAAACCAAATGGATATAAAATACATAAATAAAAATAGATAAAAACATTCGCACGCATAGACCCACACTACGATTTCCTATATGGTATAATAGCCAACATTAAAAGCCAAAATTGTGTACACCTAAGTCAAGATTAATTTATCATAGATAGGTACCTCATTGGGAATCAAACCCAAGCGCTTTTAAACAACGGAAAGGTAGATAACCGCTGTACCAAATGGGTATCAAGTTCTACTTGTGGATGTTCCCAGTGTGCGGTCATCCTAACAGTCCCTCACTGCACAATCATTAATCAGAGCTTCGATCCTGGACTCTTACAATGGGGAATGTTCAGAACGCGTAGCCCGCGTACGATCCATTAGAATAACAATAATTACTCTTCCATTCGTAACGTCAACGCGTCATAAGGAATTTATTCCATTTCATTTAAAAATCGGAAGTCTAACCCTAGCAATATAATCTCATATCGTTGTTGATTCAGACCATTGGTTAAAAAAACTATATAAAAATTATTAAGTTCAGTAATAGAACTACAGTGTAGCGAAAAAAATAGGAGAACTAATGTATGTAAAACTAAACATTTGCATACAAACATTTGCCTATTTTGTCTAATCTATGAAAGCTCTTTAGGCAGTTTTATGCTGTACTAAAATGATAACGCAAAGCTCTGTATAGCTAAATCATAAACGTTACATGCCCGAATACTTGCAACCGCATACATAATTGTTATGTATCGGCGCAACAATATTACTTTACGCGTCGTCGACGCAGCTTTTTATAATGTTAAATGTATCATGATTTTTACACCGATATCGTCTAAAATTAGCAGTGAAACAATTCTAGTGCAGTAAATCAGATTCGCTGAAGGTAGAGACAGGGTGTGCGTGATTCTAAACAAAACATGGCCGCGGCGGACGCTCCAAGAAAAACATCGCGGACTGATTTACGGGACAATATTATTCGAGAAATGTGCTCGAAATAATATTAATCACGAAAATATGAGATTAACACGGGTTTGCATATCTACTTCGAATGAAGTTAACGGGAAAGTTTGGGAAATAGTTAACAAAGTAGTAGGTAAATTTAAATTTTAGATTGGAGAGCTTAGGACGTTAACTGGTATAAAAATAGTCCTGAGACTAAATTATTTGTCCTCCGAAGTACTTATCTAAACTAATATTATAAAGAGGTAATATTTTTTTGTTTGTATTGAATAGGCTCAATAACTACTGGACCGATTTC
>LGAG01000003.1:1461478-1547975 GCA_001278395.1 Lerema accius
TCTTACACTATTTTGTATTGCGTTGATTAATGTTTGGTTGGTATTTTAGAGAAAAGTTTATTACATAGCTTATAGTTAGTCAACCATTCAGTAAGCTTTTTATAGCTTAAAATCATGCATTAAAATGAACAAATTAGTAGATAATATTACTCTCTAAGTCTCTACTAAAAACGCAATGTATAATATTAAAGGCTCCCAAACTACTGTCCTATGATGTATCACAATTCACAGTGAAGTGGTTCGTACTTCGTAGACCCATTTTTATGTAACTACTACCGCCATCTATAACATGTGTCGCGAAGTAGAATCACACGTAGCGCCATCTATCCAAAATCAGAAGTATTACAATCATCCCTTCTTAGCTAAGGGTTGCATGTGAAAATCTGTGAAAAGCGCCACTCGGCGAGTGAAAATTGAAAATGAACCGATATAGTTTTTTTTAAACCTACAAACAAAATCTTAATTCTTATTGAAATATTTGTGTTTTATTAGATAATAAAACTTGTAAGTAATAACATATACTATGTCAAACATCTTTTAATAAATCAATTTCGCGGGTTACATTTACTTTATGAGTAGAGGAGTCAATAACAACTCGAGTTGAAATCTTACGGATCAAGTTACTTATATTAAAATAATGAGTAACGCTTAGGTACTATTATTGAAACAATTACATTCATTGTAATAGTTGGTAAATACCATCAATTGATATTTTGCTAAACAGTGCTGCCGTCGGCCTTGCGTCGAATATTTTCATGACTTCAGCGCCATTCGAGACTTGAATTTTAATCGGCGTGATGTAAGAAAGTTTTTGTTCCAGCCAAATGGCAAGCCGAGTCAAGTTTTAGAGTTTTAATACGTAGTAATGTCGGAGATTTGTGGCGGTAACGAGCTGTCGTTAGGTAAAGACATGCTGTTCTCAGCTGACTCCGTTGTTAAGAAAAACGTAAGTTTTCAACGTGAGCCGTAATTGACTAATTTGGAAACTTAAATCGAGATCATTGTACTTCAGCTTTGAAAAGAACACATTGTTAACGAGACTTACTTCGTCTTACCGCTAACGCTAAAAATCTTTTAGTTTCTCTTCATTACGTAAGATTTAGATTGTAGTGACAGGAATATTTTTTAAGCGTAAGTTTTGAACTAGATGATTGAAGTTGGATTTCTCATTCTGATAATACCTACTTGGCTCTAGTTGGAAAAAGTTACTTTAATTTGGAAATTCTATTAACGTTTTACTTAGGTACGTATGTAGGCGAAGATATCATTTGTAAAAAGGATTATGTTTCTAGAAGAAAAGTGAACGAGAACAGGTTAAAGGTTCAGGTAAAATCATTTAACCTTTTAAGAATTTTGAACACGTAAAAGTTTATTAAGAGAAACAGTTTCAAGTAATCGCATTAATTATAATTATCTCACACAAAAAAACAGAGTGACGTCATCCGTAATTTAAATCCGAAATACATAATCAACGCATCCCTAGTGAGGTGAGATAGAAATTAAAAGCTCGGGAGAGCAGGCCGGTACACCACAAATCGCTTAGTGCTTCCCGCCCGTCCTAATGGCACGCCAATTAAAAGTTTGCTCACTTGCTCCCCGGGCGCGGATTGTTCGAGCTGTAAAACTGAACATCTGAACATCTGAGCATCTAACGTAATGTAGTTTATCCGAGTTCTGATGATTAGCATTTTGATGTCGTGCCAGCGATCGAATCGGTAATCAGGGATTGTGCGGAGATGAGGTGCCATATCGCGGTTGTTTATGATGGTTGTGGTGTTATGTTTCTACTGTGGATAGTAGAGAAACGATGTTGGCTTCGCTTATTGAACGAGTGAATTTTTAATGCAATGTTACGTAAATAGGTAACTTAAGTGTATTGAAAATGTTAAGTTAATATACCATGCTGTGTTCACGTGTAATTGCAGAAGCACGATATTTTATAATAGATATAGTATAATACGAGTAAATATGGAATATATAAAGATGGATGGATGAACTTACACTCGAAATACGAGTAGCTAAATCTAGGATTAATTTCAATTAAAAAAGCACAATTATAAGCGATCTTGCTCACTTTAGGTTTATTAATACTGAATCTTATTACACCAGAGAATAAACAAGACGATGTTATTTCTTTCAAATAGAAATTAATTTTCTAATTTCTATTGCTAAAAAAACCTTTACGCCAGTATTCACAGTTCTAGTAAATTATGCTAAACTATTATTGTAAAAACCATTTCAAACATCAAAACATAGCTTGAGATATCTAATCAAATTTCGCTATACTAGCACTTGAAATTTGGCTTGGAATGTTTTCAACTCAACATCCATATGAAAATAGTTGGAACCTTTCCCAATTCTTAACAGACTGACAAACCATGATTGTGGTGTCTAATTAGACGGGACACTGCAAACACTAATTGAAAATTCCTAGCTGATTTCAATAAGACTTTACGAGTGCGCAGAACATTTAATTATTACTTACAAGATGCTAATAATAAAATTATCATGCTATTTATATTAGGTTTGAGATATTCAAGTTCGCTATTAGAAAGAATAGCTTGCATTAAAATATACTAACTAGGTTGTTAAGTTACTTGATTCCTGTGTCAACAACGAGGATCATCATCATCGCAACCCATAACTGTCCCACTGCTGGGCTCGGTTAAGCTGTAAGGGGTACAGGCTATAGTCCACCATACCGTCTAGTGCGGATTGGTAGACTTCACACACCTTTGAGAACTTTATGAAGAACTCTCAAGTGTGCAGGTTTCCTTATGATGTTTTCCTTCACGCACATAACTTTTTAAATTAGAGGTATCCTTGGGTTTGAACCCAGAAACTTTTGAAAGATCAATGTTCAAACCACTAGGCTATCACTGCATATGCTGAAATTTCCCCACCTATCCAAACAACTGAATATGACAAAAATCAAAATTCTAATCAAATTAAATTTTTAATCTGTCTGACGTTTAATAACTCGCATTAAGCCGAAACCTCGCTAACTGGTCGCTACCCTTTCTGAATTGTACCTCCGCTAAGTGGATTTTCGGGTCCTCCCGCGTTTACTAACGGCCTCGCTGTCGTCTCGTTAGTCACATCTCTTACATATTTGGTTACGTTACAACATACCTATTATGGAATTAATGCGTAAGTATGACAAAACGTTGAAGCTGACTTCCGAAGTGTATACTCGAAACAAACATGGCAAGTTTTATTTAAATCGATGCTTAAGGTTTTGTCTTTATGACCGAATAGAATAAAAGTAATCTTTAAAAATCAATAAATGTCTAAAAGACATATTTTTCATACAACTTTCTTGCATTTTTTTCTGCCTGTTGAAAATTCCCAAATTCAGGATAAAATTACATACCTCCCCCCAGTAAAATTTACTTCCATCTCATTATTTGAGAGTTCCTTACTAGAAAGAAATCAAAAAATATTTCACTGATACTGTAATTATTTTTTAATTAAATAAATAATTGCGATTAGATGTCGTTATTAGAATTTTAGTATTAATAATTTTTGGTCGCTTACCTATATTAATATATGAAACTTTAAACCACTTGTATTACATATAATTTTATTTTCTTCACCAAAGATACCTATAATAAATATTAACGACACAGCACATGCTCTGACATTTCACTAACGCATACTATAATTTTATCATTCACTTAAATATAACTGAGTAAAAACTAAAGAGCAATTACTTGTAGCTCAGAAGCGAGATATAAATTATATTAATAACACCTGAATCGATTTCTAAACCGCACTTCAGCTACCGGCCGTCAACTGTACCGACAATAACTATAATAATCTCATTGTTTGGTCCAAGTTTATGTATAAATATTTTCCACCTCGCTTGCCTCTTTATTTAAAACTAGTGAGGTTATTAATTCTGACAACTTTGTAGACTAATTGCAGATTGCCATCTATAAGATTCTGGGTTCAATTCCCAGTGAGGCAGTGAATCTAATTAATTTACTGTTCTCCGTCAATGGTGTCTTTGTGTTTTGACCATGGCACCTAAGATAGTGGGTAGTGTCATTATCTACTTATTAATTACTTTAATTCGCAACTTGATTAGCTTCACTCAAATCCCCATACAAGCCTTATTGTTAATTTACTTAATAATTAGAGTAAAACAAATGATTGTGCACCCGCTGCCGCCATTACCAAAGCCCAAAAGTATCCTCTGGGAGGGAACACCGCAAAACTGTGCGTTTCCACACCTCATTGGGAGCCACCAGCTCTTACAAATGGCCCTATGATTATACGTCATTACTCTAATGATACCACGTAATTAGAGCGAGCGACTACAGGTACAGAGAAAAAACTGTATTGTTTTATACAACGTGAGCAAGCCTTTATGTCTTAATATGAAGCAGGGAAATGCCTGAACACGCTTTGGTTACACCGCATCGTGTTACATGTTACGTTCTTTGTATGAAAATGTTTATTTACGTAAAAAAATATGGAGTAAAACCAAACCTTTCTCTGCACATCCTGCAGGTTGACTATTAGAAAATGGTACCACCTTTTAGAGTTCAATAGAGAATAAAAAAAATAAAAAGTTATCCTTACAATCTTACATAGTACCTACAACGTTACAAAAAAAAATATGAAGTACATAGTATACATTCCAAAATCTTACTGAAATAATTATTATTTTTCTTTATCGAGATTATTATTTTTTTCTGAAGTAATACGCCATAGAATGTAAGTAAAGTAGGTAAGTCATTATACCTAAACTAAATTAACGAAGGGATGTCAAAAGTAAAAATGATAATGTTATTTAAAACGTGTCTCAATTGGTGAGGCGCCTTGAACAATTTCGCAATCAACCAAAGCTATTAAGTCATCATCGAAAGGACTGTTAATAACACAAAATTGGATCTTTTACATAAATTATTATAATGAAAACTCATCTTGTATTCATAAAACTCATCTTGTATTCATTTGTGCATAGCTAATGTTTAATAAATAAATAAGTATGCCTAATATCCAGTCTTTGACTTCTCATTTTAAACTTAAAGTTATATTTTTGTGGATGGCTTAAGACTACTGAAAGATAGAACATACCGTATAGCCAAAATCTATATCTAATAGGACCTTTTAACTGACTAACAGTTCCTACTACAGTCCTATTTCAGGTTTATCGTAGAAGTCCTAGACAGTAGCGAATGGTGGCACAGTAAATTCGTTATCTATTCTCTTTACACGAAAAAAATCTGACTGAAACCTAAAATACACCACGCACGAATCTAAACTCGAAGTTATTCAAATCTCATAGAAATAATTCCCATAAAACAGAGGCGCGGGTAAAAACTAATACATTAGTGAAACTATACACATTCATACAGTAGGTATAAAGATTGTATATAACCTCAAATTACGGTAAAAGTTGAAGCTAATGACTTTTGGGTAACGACCATTGGCTTGCTTGATGCTAATGATGTGCCGGGCCGACCCACTCCGTCAATCCGTTTTGGTAATTTTCTTTTTTTATGCTACTACCGCTTGTAACAGAAAACTGATGTATCCACATAGTTTTTGTTTTAATTTTATACCTATTATCTATAGAATACATGTAACGTGTAATAGAAATTAAATCTAACTTGAAATATTTATAAAGGTTTCACAAACAAGTAGGTACCTAATATTCCGCTTCCATTTGTTTCTTTCTTACTTATGGAAAAAGTAAATGAATATGATGAGTATTAAAATACTACTAGTTTATATAATTTCAATTAAATAACCTTTTGATGTTCCTACTTGAAAATTGGCTTCAGTGCAAGTTGGTCTATCGCCAGATTAGTCCTTCTAATAAAATCAATTATACTGCATAGTAAAACTGCTGCTCATATTCATAGTCTACCTTTCCATTAAGCAAAACGTTTTGTCTTTTCTTAAAACTGCCTCTGAGTTACCGTTGATATTTCAAATACCATAATTGTTCATTGCCCTTATAAAATTGAGAAATATCTCAAAATTTATCCTTGTGAATCAATAATATTACGAAGCTGCCTTAAAGCTCTTAAAGACTAAAAATTGGTTTAATAAAAATAAATAAAAAAATGAACACCCATTGCTGGCCACTTGAACGTAAGAATTGTCTGTCGTTTCAATTGGACACGCATGCGCTGCGATTAGTTCCCGTCACCCAAGCGACTACCGCAGCCTTTCTAATGGTAGAACGGTAGAATTATACGCTCAAATGGTTTGTATATGTACATAAACTTTAAATTTTTTGATACATCAAGGATAACTTAGTAATGCCGCAAATATTTCCAAACCACCACTCCCACAAACACGGTTGAAAATCAAGACAGAAGTGACGTCATAAATGATGATGTAGATACATAAGTAACTCAAGAAAGTTCATGTAATATCATTACATAATCCACACAGTAAATCATTAAGGTAACTGTTCAGTGTTAGTATTTCACAAGATGTAAGGAACGGTAAAGATTTCATTTCCTTGCAATTTGTTTCTTCCGTGGCATGAACTTTAAAATCTAACGCGGAATTCCTCTTACTCTTTAATCTCCCGAGCAGAAGAGCTCCTATTGCAAAGAATAACTAACCTAGCAATTTAAAGTATAGAAGTAGGTACCAAATACGAAAATACACGGCGTAGCGGCGTTTATTTTATACATATAAAGTACGTATTAATTAAATGCGATCAGAGTTTAACATTTGACAAATAAATACCAATTACTTAATATTAAACACTTTGAAGCTATAATGAGCAAATGAAACTATTATTCATGACGGACACCTCCCAAGGAAATCAAACTATATTCAGAAACGGTCGCTGCCAAAATTCAATCAATCTACGTCGTATCTTCTGTACTTTAATTACCACTTTATTTTCAAAGCTATTACGAATGAAAACGTGCCAAGGGTGAATCGTCAACACGTAACAAAGATCGGTGAGATGAATATTATTCTTGCTTATTTAGGGATTGTAGTTTTAGCATTTATGTTTCTATTTTCTAAGACTAATGTAATAACAGGCACATCGGCTACTAAAATAAATTGTAATCAAAAGCAATATTCTGCAATTAAGTAATTGAAGGTTTTTAAGCAAGGCTAAATTTAATATATTATCTAGGTAAATACTTCTTCGATCTATCTATACAACTAAATAAAATTGAAGTGTCTGGTTGTACCTACCTAATATTAAAATAACCGTTTTTTACTTGATGCATATGTATTACAGTACACATAGCAAAACATTTATTTTTTATTTTTGTCTGTCTGTCTGTTTGATCCGGCTAATCTCTGAAACTGCTGGTCCGATTTTGACGGGACTTTCACTGGAGGGTAGCTGATGTAATAATTAGTGACTTAGGATACTTAATTTTTTATTTTCATTCGGCATAGGTTTCCCGAAGCGAAGCGAGGGCGTGTCCACTAGTTATTAATAAACATTGACTTTCGTCAAACATATTCGAATACAATATGATATTTTTTTACTTGAAATTTAATTTCATAATAAAAAGGAATTCCTACTAACTGAAGCCCTCAGAGAGACTCAACTGTCATATGTATAAAAGGTAATATCAGTGTTTACCTCTCTTCATATCTCCGTCTTTCTTTGTTACACAGCTCTATACATCAACGCTTACCCACGGTTCTGATGAGAAGATGATGACGGTAATTTGCGACGCACCAAGACGTCTATGTCTCGTGTTTTTTCACTGAGCTCAGGTATCACCCGAGTACGAAATTACGAGTAATTTATCGCTCGTAGGTACACAAGGATAACAGGTCGCTATTGTGAGTGTATATTTTTTAAAACATCTTAAAGACTAAAGATCTATTCCATTGCAGACGCCTATAAAAAGGTATTTTTATACCTAATACTTAAGCTAATTACCTAATAGTTTACTAGTAGGTATATTGAAGAGTAATTATATTGATATTGTAATTATTTAGATAAGTTCTGTGACACTGTTTAATTTGCCTACTTAGATATAGTTTTGCTCTTCAATACTAAAGTATTAAATCTATTATCGAATTGTAGGTAAGTATCCTTAATGAAATAGTCGACGTTAAAATATATAAGATATATTTTGACTACTTATAGATTGATCGATGTTAATGATAGTAAATATCGATTCTGTTTTCTGCAACACCTTTGCTTTTAATTTACAGCGAGAGATATTGTGACAAATACAGTTGCTTAGGAAGACTAATACCATCAGATATGGTATTTTCTCAGTAGTCGTTAATGGTTTTCTGCCCACAGTCTTGAGATAGTTGTTGATATTTAAATAGCGTGGTGTTGTCACTGCATTCAATGCTGATATTTTTTTAATGGCCGCCTTATTTCATTTAAACCTAGTGTACCGCCTGGTTTTACCAACTGTTTATTTTGCCTTTATTCTGATTCCGACACGCCGATTTCGTGGTTTTATACTACATTTACCATAATGACCATCAGAAGGTAGTACACGCGACGATCGAAAATGCAGCTTACAAGGTGATATTAAGGTTTATTTTTACTCTGTTTTGTTGCATTAACGATATTTTAATTGAGTCGAACCTGACGTAGAGTAATGATTGGACGTAACATCGATTTATTTCGAGTTCTCGTTTCTGATTGGCGGTCGCGATAAGTTTGTACTATCAGTTAATGTAGTTATAATCGCATTTCAGGATTTATATGTTTTTGAGTGGAGTTTAAACTAAACGTCATTATGCAAAAAGCTGTGTAAGTAGTCAAAGATAAGATAACGATGTATGTGGCGTACTTAATACTTGATGGTATGTAACACAAAAACAATTTAATTTACGCAATACGATAAAATACGAACATAATTAGATAAAAACGAATAATAAACAATAATCGTTACAGATGCCGATGCTATTTGTAAACAATAGGCGTTAATAACTACGTAATATTCAACCAAATTATAATGATCAAAAAGAAAAAGGAAAAAAATAAAACTTAAGTATTTTTGAAAAGAGAACGTGTTTACTGCCAGACCAAGTTGTCATTGTCAAGTGTCCAGGACCATATCTGGAGCCCTTAATCCCAAGAGATTGTTCCAAACTCGGCCCTAAATGAGCTTTCCTGACAAATCGCCGTCCAGACCCGCCCTCTATCGGTGATCAGCAGACTTAATTTTTACTTCGACCACCTTTCTAATGTAAGTTAACATTAGTAATGTTTCTGAAAATGTTCTTTCTTGTAATAACCAAGACTTATTTACTACAAATACTTAAATGAAGTACCTATCTAAATTTTACATCTAGTTAGTCTGTTTGTTTTTCTTGTGTTAAAAAATACGTACAGTAGGTATAAATCAGTTTATAGGATCTAAGATAAGCATAAGCGATATTGAAGAGATGAAATTACTAAAACATTACTGGAAAATTACGAAAATCATGAAAAAAATTGATTTCCATTACAAGGACAATTTAAAAATAATGGACTGTAACTACCTTAGCCTACATGGTAATACCTTATAATGCTACAGTTTTGTAATAAAAGATTTCTTGTATTATATCAAGATCTAACCTTTAAGAAGTACTCAATCTTACGTCACGTGTTTCCCTAAGCATCTTTATCAAGGACGAGACCCATATTTAACACAAGTATGTGACATCTTAGTCAACGCTTGCAAATAATCTCAGTTAAATCGCAAACATCCGTCGTCAGGTGAGAGCTCGCGAAAATCTTAATTAACAGATAGGCACAAGTAATTTATCTTGTCTATGTGATACGGGGAAGACACCCCCTTATAAACTCAGGTAGCGAAGTGATGATTGTCGATTATTAATAGATGGTTTCGAAAATTAATTGATGAATTATCTTCGTTTGTTAATCGTTTTTCTTTACTGATTAATTAATGTTACCTAGGTACCTATTTGCTTTAGAATGACGATAATAATATAAGCTTCGATTTTTATCTGTAATTTTTGCAGAGCTTTATAAATATGAGCTTTTTTAAATCCGCTACTTCACTTATATTACGAAAACGACGAATGATTCAATTATCTACAATTAACTGCATAATGATTGTTAACTGACAGAATGTCATTTGTGACTGATTTTTAAATCGCATTGTAACGATTATAATTAAAACGTAGATGGTAGAGAAAAACTGATAAGCAATAATTTAGGTTACTACTATAATTTCATCTTTTATTTGTAAATCCATATTTAGTAGGGACTTACAAATAATACAATATTTCGGGGTATGATATTAATAATTATACAAACGAAATAATCTATTTTTATCTTAAGGAAACGACTTTGATCACGTTCGTTAAAATATTTTCGAAATCGATTTAAATTCTACCTAATAAATGACTGTTTACCGTGTCGATTACTCTGTCGACAGACGAATGCTGTGATGAAATCGATACTCGTTCTCAAAAGCTCAAAATAAGAATAACATTTGGAAACATGAAATATTACTAGCAAAACATTACGCTAAAAGTGACTTACGTTGGGGCCGCTCTCCATAATTAAACATCAATACCGTTACAAAAAGTAAATAAACAGGGTATGTATAGGGGGTTGGGAGGAGGAGAGCGGGGTCTCGACTATGACTAATGTCCCACGATTCGTCAGTGTCACTCGAAAGGGGGCGCACTTTCGACCAGGGCCGGAGTACAAAATATCCTTTCGAAATAACATTTTCCCTACAGACTATACAGATATGTATCTGTATGTAAATTAAAGTTTTTTCATCCAGTCCCCGACGATTTGGTTAGTGATAACGTTTTAGGCATGACATCAGATCGGTATGCGAGGCTGAATTTAAGGTATTTTGGAATGCAATCTCAATTGAGATAAAATCGTTTTATTAATTGCCTTATATTGTAAACGTTTATTCTTACCTAACAAATAAATATTTAATTTTACTAAAACCACATAGGTAACTGTAGGGAAATGGCGGCTTAAAAACAAGTTTTTACACGTGTATTGTATAATGTATAAAACGAAGGTAACTTTATCAAATAATTTTGAATATAACATTTACAGTTCTATTTCAAAAGTGATGTAAAAATAGTACCTATAATAAGATAATAGGGAAGAACATAAATGCGTAATATAATATAGGTAATAAATTAACTGTCTAACTTTCTTAAGCAACATACAAAATAGAAGAAAAATTTAAGTAAATATATAAAATATCACTCCGAATACTCCCCATTTCCATCAAATTCTTCCCTCTCTGTTATTTCTAGGTCTTTTGAAATTAGTTGCTTATAACGCTGAGGTCCGCGACACATCACCCCATCTCAAGGGTCGCCCTCTGATTAGGAATTAAAAAGTCTATTATTGTAACAAAATTACCCTCTTTGAAAAACAAAACAAATTATTTTTTATACACGTAACATTATTTTGAGCATAAAATAATACAAGATGTTTTTGTAGAAATAAAACTCATGAAAAAACATGTATGTAACTGCGTACTGTTTCATAGTAAATTTATCTATTTACCTTCTAACTTTACAAAAATCAGTCCATGCCCTATGCAGATACATGTTAAAAAGGAGCTTACAGTAATCCCATCGGATCTTTATAAGCTTCTTATTTGCTTAATTGGAACCTTTGATGACTTACACAAACAACGGAAGCTTATACTTACATCTTAGCCGCGCCATTCATTAAAATTATGTGTATTGAATAAACATGCGCACAATGAGATAAATAATTAAATTAATTAGTAACGTAGCACAAATACGGCAAGTTTTAATTCAATACCCATTGAAAGGAAAGTTTGACTATCAAAAAAGAACCGAGCAGCATACTTTTTAAGTTCCATTTTTCATTGAGAAAATGTTTTCGGAAGCTCTCGAAATGAGATTCTACGGGAGCAAGCCTAAATGAACTCAGGGATCTAGAACTCACAGGCTAATGTTGCGTGACTTTATATTCATGGACGTTTTTGGAATCCGTCTGGGAAAAGACGTTGGATAATGTAACTAATTCAGAAGGTAGTAAGGGTGAAATTCATAAAAATTGGCGTCCTAACTTCACCTCCCCCCTCTTACCTCAGGCTCTTAGACAAATGACGTGACATTTGTCCAAATGATGGCGCGGGCGGCGGAGAGAATGAATTTAAATTATCATTCAGTGATACCAACATACTGCAACAATGCCCGAAATCGAATTCATATGGGAGCCTTGATAAGTTTTTTGGGATTTAAAACAATACCTATATTACTTGCAATCTATTAGTACCTACGTATTGAAGTGCTTACCTACTAATTTTGAATTTGATAAGTTTCCATAGATGTAGGGAGTCATTTTTGTTGATTTAGTTAATAAAATAACTTAATAGCGTGCCTACCAAGTAATATGATCATGGTCACTCTAAAAATTTAAATTACGAATCTACTCACAATTAATACATATATTTGTTTAGGTACGATAGTCACAAAGTCATAATTAATTACAATTTTATAAAAATACACGCTGATACTAAATTTTTGCATTTCTTTTCTACAACTTTACTTTGATATGTAGTATGACTAATTAATTAAAATTAATCCATCCGTATTTATTCAGCTTGGTAGAAGTTTCTTAGTTTCTTACTATCTCTACATTTTCATAAGTTATTTAGCTGAACATTGAAACAGTATAATTTCTTTTAAAAATACGAAACAACATTCATTTTCTTTTTAATTTACATATTTTTATGCCTATCAAAAGTTCATTGACAATAAAATAAGAAATAAAAACCAAACACTTAAAAACTTATTTTCCCGCTTCATATAAGAGTGCCTGTTTGATTCGTTCGGTCTTTCAATTCTTTTTAGAACGTCTTTTGGCGGGAAAGGAAATTGAGTCATGGCGCCGTCACAGTTGGCATCATGGTAGATTGATAACGCGGAATGAAGAGCGAACCGTTCCTATTGTGTTACCATTCACTTCATATTTTTATTTTGAATTAAACTTGCAATCTATTTTTCTATATCCGTTGCCATAAACGGAAAATGTATTGGATACAGATTGTTTGTTTTTTGTTTTTCTAAAACCACAGAGTATGTAGTTATATTTTACCGCTTTTTAAATATTTCATAAGCTACACTAAATTTTATAAATTTATGTTCGATTAACCATATCTTAAGAAGGGCTTAACCGATTTGATTGAATTTTTGTATGGTCTATTGGAATCTGCTTG
The DNA here is from genome assembly GCA_001278395.1 of Lerema accius. Classification (NCBI taxonomy): domain Eukaryota; kingdom Metazoa; phylum Arthropoda; class Insecta; order Lepidoptera; family Hesperiidae; genus Lerema; species Lerema accius. The sequence continues at coordinate 1,474,636 of LGAG01000003.1, forward strand.
GTTTAGTGAAAGAAAATCTTTTCATAATCCACCCGAATTCTGAAAAACTTTGATAGTATTTTTGTTTCTAAAAGGTATGCTATATTGCCGAACAAGCTTACCAACCGCTTGTTAATCACAAATATGACCTAATTACGAAGTATACCTTACCTATCAAAGTAGTAAGTAAAGTTACCTATCAAAACCTACTTAATATTTTTTAATCTGGCACTAAAACAGCGCACACTCAACACGTTAACAAATGAACATAGACACAGAGGAACACGTTTCCCAACTCGTACCAGAAACAATCCAGTGTGGTGCCTAAGAAAAAAACAATAGGGTCGTGATGAAGACGTAGCCATTGTGAACAACGAGCGAGCCATATTTCACGGCTTTGTATGCCTTCAGAGCCCGATTAATTCTAGATATCTCCATTCGCCTGTACCAGTGTACCTTAACCTTTTAGGATTGTCTTAATACATTGTATATTGTTTTTAACCGACAATTAATAATAGAGCTCACAAAAATTTTCGACAATTTTTTTGTTAAATATTAATTTATTGTGGTTAGCGTTTAAAATTTTTCAATCAATTGAATTATTCTTAGTGACTAGACTCAAACGTGATTTAATTTTTAATAATTACATTATTAACGACTAGCTACTCTTAGAATATTCTTAAGTACATAATTAAGAGCAGTATCGAAGTTGAATATAGGAATATTAAATTAAATGAAATTCTTCGTTTAATAATGCCACAGTGACAGGAACTGATAAATAAAGTGATGCATAGAATTCCATTCTTTGGGAATCGCTGACCTACACGGAATAGTGTGATGAAACTTTTTTTATTCACAATGTTAACAGCATGCATGTGTGGGCAGGGACAAGTGAAATATTTATTTCAATGGAGGTTCGATTTCGTGAAGATTGACTGAGTTCAAATTAAGAGCAAACGAAAAAATGACTTTTAGGTACCTAAGGTCATCCTTTTTGTTACCTACTTATTTTGTTACTAATCAAAATGTTTAAGGCTTATAAAGAAAAAAATAACAACAACAAAAAAATAACATGTGAGTGTCATTTTAAATTTTCATAAAAAGAGCTCAAATCGAAAGAGATTGATTCATGAAATTGGAATTAAATATTTAGGTATATTTACTCAAAACGAACCTTACGTTAACTTAAAACTACGTTATCTGTTTATCAAGGAAAGAAAAAACAAAATGCAGACCAAATCTCAAGCCGAATCAATTTCCATACTCACCTACTTAGGGAACAGGCGACATTATGCAAATAAGGTAAATTGAATTACCGGAGTTAAATGTCGTATAAGATAAAAACGACAGAGCAATCTACAAGCCAATGAGGAGACGTTATATTACCATATTCAGACCCTATTGAATATTTATACTAGATGCAGGATGCCCTACTAAGTGTCGGCTCTCGCAGTCTTGTATCACTAATGGTCTCTATTTTTCCGTTGTATGTCAAAATAAGAAAAGCTTTAACATTTTTTCATCCAATTAGGATAGGTTTATCAGAAATAAAGTACCTTTGTTGGATTCAGTTTTGGTATAAGTCATTGAAAGTTTTACTTAAGAGGCTTACGTCATAGAGGAATATTAGTTATAGTACCAATATTAGTTACTTTGTAGTCCAAGTTGAGTATGCTTAAAATCGAGATTCGTATTTAATGGTTTCCCAATTTAAGCTCAAGTGTTACGGATATTGATGGCAGCCAATCTCTAAACCGTGGACACGACTAATTAAACTATTATTTACAGTTTTGCGTATACCTAATACCATACGCTTAGTACCTGATACCATAACAAAAACCTAAATTTTATTACTCCAAATGGTTCTGTAAGTAACCCAAGTATTCAAATGTATTAATTAACAACGAAACAAACATCTATACCTACAGCAAAACGAGCTTATGAATAAATAAACAAGTGCTTATATAATGTTCAGTCGGGATTAAAATTCAAATATTCTGACAAGTCAATCTAACCAACCGTCCCCAGTCGCCCCCCGCGGCACCGTTGGGTATGCAGGGGATTGCTTCACACTTGACCAGTATAAATTATTCCATTCGTTGAAATAAATTTACGCTAGTATTGAAAATAAAAAAATAAATAATAATGTCAACAATGGGTGGTTCTAGAGTTAATTATTTATAGAGTACCTACCTAATAGATATAAAAATATATTATTATTTAGTTCCTGGAGTAATATTAGGAATGTTTTCTTGTTACATACGTAATGCTCCGTTCGCCCAGTCATCATAATTTTTATTGTTAGTTAGTATAAAGCCTTTAAAGAAATATTATATTAGTGTAGGTACTTAAGTATCTATATGTATTTATAGCTTGTTAAAAACCCATAAAATTTTCCTATTGAATCTTTCTTATAGAAGTATCATAGTAAACCCAAATTACTGCGATAGTCCTCATCATTATTAATAATTTCCAATATCATTAATTTACTCTTAATAAAATTATGTAGACTCATTTTATTATCAACAAAAAGTTAAATGCTTACCAGTTTTTTTGTCGCTTAGCCGGCAACAGTAAATCAAAGGAAAGTAATTAAGGCCGGCCGCTGTATTATCAGAAATTAAAACGTCAAAATCAAACACAAAAGACGCCATATTTGGTCGGTAGGCACAGAGTGGAACACGCACCGCTAACAGAAAATAAGGGACACACAGAAAGACAGGAAGGGCCCGTGCGAGGGAGAGGGAAATCAAACACGGTAACAAACGAAAGGGAAGGGGATAGTGACGCGATGATTGAACGCGCCACAAGAAAAATGATCACCCGTCAAGCGGCGACTGAGAGAAACTACCCCTAGCGTGTGAGATAAGGCGCGCGATAGATTTTATGTTTACGGTAGACAAGGACGGAAAGTGCCAAAATAGGGGTGACGTACGGTGATGGATTATGCTTTTCTCTCTAAAGAAGGGAGGGGCTCACAGGTCGTTATGGAAAAAGCTGAGGGAAGTGGGGACCGACATGTGTCGGAGACGTAGACCAAACCAATGGAGCCCTTTAATTGATTTCTGCATGACTTGAAAATAAATTAAGCTCTACGCAAATAACGATACGATTAAATAATCAAATGAGGATCACTATGCGTAATACAGATTGAAGCAAATTTTAATTATACGATCGATTTTTAAAACTACAAATTGACCTTTGCTTTTACAAGTTTTACATTTAATCATTTCTGATAAGTTAATTTTCTGCCAAGTTAATAAAAATATTATATGCGTCGACGATTACAGACACTTTTTTTAATAAAATAACCTTAACAACATAATCATACCTACAACGTTATGCAGTATTAGAACCAGTATTTAAAACAATCATTTACGCCCGCTGTTAAATTTGTAAATTCTGTAGAATTAGAACAAACTGTATCACTTCATTGTTGACATTTCAGCTAGTTCCTCCACTTAATGTCCCTCACAATCACGTAGGTAGCTCAACATTCGCTAGTCGGCCAGTCGGACCCGACTAAAAATGTTTAAGGGGCAGCTAAAATGCCACTCGTAGAATCCTTTTGTCCGTTTTGAAGAGCGCTTATTGTTTTACGCTTTTGTTGTATGAAAATTTAAATCGTTAATTATTCATAGGATTGTTTTGCTTGACAATATTTTCACAATAGGTCGAGGGTTTGCAAGGGAGGTAATCGGTTTGATTAATAAATTGTCAAGTTGAATCCAGCGCTAGAATATAAATTGTTACCGCAAATATTTCATTCCATTATAACAGAGCGAACCCGTTCATTGTTTTACGAAATGTCATATCTCTTCCTGTCACCTGATTGTTTTGGCTTAAAAGCTTTGGTGAAAGCTGCAAATATTTTTATATATTGTATTAATAGCTATTATATAAGTAGCTACTAACAGAATCAGTGGCAAGTACCTAACTAAAAAAATACAACGTAATGTTTTAAAAGGGTTTTAAAAAACTTTTTTATTACTTATTCTTAATCTTATTTACATAAAATGTTTAAAGTTTTAAAAAACAACTGGGTAATTTACTATATTATTAAATGCAGCAAATTAAATTAATCTTCATTACTCAATCAAAATATTGCACCTATCTATAGATATAAATTATTCTCATTCAATAAATGTACAAGAAAACAAATTATTGTCTGATAAGAGTATAAAAAGATTTACCATTCATTCTTATAACTCGTAACTCGTTGAAGTTTGTTTTATGACTACATTAATTAAGACAAGAAGATGTAAAAACTTCAAAATAGCGATTACTTTTATTACTGGCTATTAAATTAATCATCGGCAAAATTAATTTTTCATTTGGACAAATCGCCGAGTGGTTGGTACAAATGTCTTTTCGACTTGATTGATATCTTGCTCTGAATAGAATATGGTTTAAACATAAGCGGATAGCGACTAGCAACGGCGTTTTTTCTATGGTCTATGGTCTATTGAGGAATTATGGTAGTGCAGGGAAGAAAGGTAGTTTAAAGGTTGACAAAAGAAAGACTTTAACGATCATAATCTAATATTACCTAATTATTAAAAGAAAATAGAAAATTATTATACCAAAAATAATTTTGTCTTTTTATTATCATCTTATTTACGAATAAAAGGCATATTAAGTTTTTTATATGATTTTTCAAATTGTGGAACCTATTTAAATTCAAAATTAAATTTTGGCTCTCCTTATGAATAAATAATTATGATCATGAATAAAAAATGGCATCATTTTGTTTAGTACAAAAATAGTCAGATTTTATACACTTTTGTGTACACTACCGTTTACCTACCTTATATTAAATTCCTGTATGTGTTGCCTAAATTAAACTGTCACTTTAAGTTACTCGATGGATTTAGGCTGTTATATTTTTGTCTAAATTTAATCTTAACTTGTTATATAAAACAACATAGAAACTAAAGTATTTTTATGACCTTGATATAACTCGCTTATCGCTAAAGCTGTGGCCATACACTTATTATTTTCATAGCATCAGACGCATAGGAATTACCATCTGTTGTATCTCATATCGCAACATGTGGTGTAAATTAAATATTAGATAGTGTAAGGAGGTTTATCCAACATTTCTATTGTGTGCGAACTGCTTAATAAGTTGTTTTGGTAGGTAATAACGACTGCACTTCATTGTGTATGAAAATTTACAAGATTTTTGGGTGCAAATTTTTGTTAAAGTCATACAACTCATGTAACTACTGAACTCTACATTGTATATTGCTTCATGAATTATATATTTAGACTAAATATGTCTTGATAAATTAGACCTATTTATAGGATTATAAAAATGTTATAGTTTATAATTCCAAACCCTCTAACAAATCATAAATATCTTATTCCGTTGCTTAAGAAAATTAGTAACTACCTGAAACGTAAAACGTGCCCAATGAATTGATTTACCGCGTCATTGTTTAAAAGTCTCGGCGCGCAAGCATCTCATTACCGATTCAAGAGAGCAAATTGTGCTACCTAATTATAAGTGAATGGGCAAAGACAATGCCGTATTTATATTCAGCGATTTATCACACAAAGCGACGATGTTTCGGGCTGCAGACGAACACTGAGAGCAACTTCAATGCGTGAACAGCCTTAAGAATTGAGCTTAGAAAATGTATTAGCATGAATTTGACAGATTGTAAAAAGACTGGTACGAGGAACGCTCGCGCACGCCACTCTAACACAAAAGATAACGCTTACAAAAATATAAAGATACAATTGCCTTTTATGAGTGTGTTAATGAGCTCGTTTTGAATACGTTTAATGTTTCTTAACTTACTAATTTGAATTGAGAATGAACTACTTTTACGTGTATTTTTTTATCAAAATGCGTGCAGGTTTAAATTTTGTAACCAATCAATATTTTTATATGTTTGTTTGCAATTAAAAAAAATCACATTAGTGTATTATGTATTAAGGGTAATAAAGTCACATGAAGTCTTCATGTTTTTAATAGGACAGAGTTATATGATTAACTTTGTTGACATCCATTATGCATGAGTGTGCGATTAGTTTGATGGATTCCATGAGAATAAGCATCAGTACTCCCCCAAAATCTCGAATCCGAACAAAGGGAACACGTGAGATTCCCTTCGCATCCGAGGCTAATGCTCAACCCACATAAAGGAAGGAGATGCGAAGAAAAATACGTATTTATAGCAAATACTCGTACTCAAACAGTCCTACATTGTGTACGAGTCAAATAAATGAGTCTCATTTTTCGTGCTGTCAAAAAAATCTGAATGGATAAGAAAACGCGGCGCGGTGAAAAAACAGCAGGCTGCAGAGTTTTTATTTCGTTTTAATGTAATACTGATTTGGGATGTTTCAGATTAATTGCATTTTACCTGAGGTGGCGGTGACGGTGGAAGGGTGACGTGCCTGAAAGAGTTCGCGCGACGCTGATCGATCGGCCAGCGCAGATTGAAAGGAGAAACGTGAAAGGTAATTATTCATTTGGCGACTAGAATAGAACACTTTTGTACCTTTATCTTGGTTTCTTTTTTCTCAAATTTTGCACGAAATTTGCAAGTAAATGGGCGAAGTGACACGGTCGTTTGTTTTGTTTGACGCATTCGAATTCTCACGAAGTCGATCGGGGATTTGCATGTTGCAATACTGTGTTGAATCCTACCTTTGAATTGAATGCATTATTTATAACCGTTTACTTCCGCGTTTACTGTATCAAAAACAGTATATATGGCATGTCCTAGTTGATGAAATTAATTGAATTTTTATTACTACATAGCTGCAACATGAGTTTTAAATTGTCAAGCAATATTTTTAATAGATATAATTCGCGGATATCATTCGAAAAATATGTCACTAAATATTTAATGTAATGGCGTAAATGCTAAGTTATTTTTAAAACATTACTGTCTAATTAATCAAACCTATAATACTAATTTAAAATAACATTATTTATTATTACGCATTGCATAATTTTTTATTACGCATTGCCGTTCAAAACAATAACTTTATATTGCCACCCATAGCTTCCTTTTCAGTTATAAATCACAAAATCTGTATGCAAATAAGCATCGATGGCGTTTAGCTTCCAAGTTAAAGTAGAAAGAGAAAACACGAAAACAAAAGATCAGCAAGACTCCTTGCAAAAATCATAACAATAAATTTGCATGTCTGTTGACTCAATGGGCGGCATAGACCCGGAAGATTGTACAATACCTACTACAAAAGGCGAGTCCGGTAGCACATGTGATTCTGACCTGATTTCTGAAATCCGATCAAAGACAAAGACAATTGAGACGCCAGAAGTCTCAATACCCATTATGATTTATGTGACATTCTTTGAAGTCTTATGACGCTTTGCACATTTCAAAGCTCGCCCTACTAATTTTTTCCACTGCGCAATGGCTAGTGTCCTTAGCATTTGAATGAACATTTGGTTACCAGATTAGGTCTCTATGAAGCAGAACAGTACGTGAGTAAACAAATTACGCTGCCTCTCTGACTTACATTACTGACTTAGAACAAAAACTTAGTTTACATTTGAAAAACCCACTTGTCCACTTAGTTATTTTCCTAACTATAATTAGACAATGAAAAAATTTTACAGACTTTGGAAGTTTGTTTCTATTTTATTATTAGTTTTGATTAAATGCACCTTTTTCCAGATTTTTCCATTTCATACGTGATAAAAATATCGACTTATACAAACCTGTACAAGTTACATAACAGTAGGCGAACTAACTAACATGTTTAATATATATTTTATTCACATCTTTTTAATGTATTTAAACTCCACATTATATGAATACTTCAGATAATATTACTCGATAAGTACTCAAAATTGTATACAAGCTTACTGCTTCCGTAATATATAGATATCTATATATACAAGTACATGATGTTTATGATATAACAGTCAGCTAGCTGGTACGACTGGCAAATTATAGTCCGACAACCACAGCCCGTCGTGGTTACCGCAGCGATTGAGATCGGAGTAACCACAATAATTTTAAGCTAAATTGTCTATAGGTAACTGAAACGTTTCGTTTTACGAGACCTGTTTTTTTACAGACTAGCATCGTTTCTTAGTAGATTTTAATGACGAGGAAAAATAATATATGACTCGTTTTGGGAATATACCTGAATTTGCCCCTATGAGGTTTTAAAAACAGCATTGTGTGCACCGACCTCAAAAAAAATTGTGGGTCCCTCCGTTATTTCATATTCATACCTCGCAAAAACTCTTTTTAAATTTGGTAAAGTTTTTTAAAATCTTAATTTTTTATTCACTCAAATGTTGAACAAAACACGAAAAAAATTTAACACATTTTTTTACCATTTATAGACTCATATTTACATGTCAAAGTACATTCTGAGTAATAACTCAGCGTAGTCAAATATCAATACCAGCTTTGAGTACTATGTGATGAGATTAAGGCTTTTAGTGGCACTCCCTGAACTCCATCATCTTGTCAAAGACTCGGTGCAGCCTATCGCTCGTAGATAATACCCCACTACATTATGAATCCCCGTCGCTACTTCGATATGGCCGCGAGCAGCTCGACTAGAGAAAGATAGTGTATGTAGTTAGGTACCTACTGTGTCTACTACTTCATAATTATATTTTAATTATTGTGATTATAGATCTGTATTTTTTATTTATACCTTAATCGTAAGTCCAGCCTGACGTGTTCAAATTATGTTTTTGGAAACTGTCTTTAAAAAGTTTTAATTTGATTTCATGCAATGGTTCAATAACCATGGTATGTCATGAGTTTATTTAGAATCCATTTTTTTAAGTTTTATATAGGTAGTAGATAAAGTATAAAAAATATAAGAAACATACCTTTCGATATGCATTTTAGGTATATAAAACCTTGACAAAACACGTGTGACACTTAATACATAGTTGTATGTACATGAAACCGTATCCCAATATTTATTTAACGTACGAAGCTTGCATTAACTTGGAGTTCATCGACTCCATATCAACACGATCCGAAACATCTCAATACACAAGTAACGAGTTGGTTATTAATTCAGGGATATATCGCGAGATAACTTTATTCTGGTAGCCGACTGCTTTGTATGCCGCGGCCCATGCATCCGTCATTACCTCTACTGCAACTTCTTCTTGCTTTCCCGTCAACATAATTTCTATCTTACTGCTTTAATCTTAAGGTCCAAACCTGCAGCAAATAAAAGGTAATTCGTTGAGCTCGCTCGCTTTTATCTTATTGGTCAACCATTACGCCTAAATTTAAATTCTTCATTATAATGCCGCTGTGAGAAAACTTGCGATAACAGCCGAGCGCGTGGATAAAATACAGGTAATGAATTTTGATAAAGGTGAGGTGTTGAGGATAGATAAATTAAATAGAAGGTGGGTAGGAGAAACTTGTTCTGATGGAAACGCCAATAATGACCTCGCCGACAGGAACATAGATGTTAGTGACAGATAATCACGTTATTAATTGCATACATGCTAGATAAAAATGTCTTAGTGTATAAGTTGTATAAGTACGTTTATATTTTATCACAGACTCTTATAAATGCTTGATAGCTCACTATAATGAATTGGCAATAATATATTGTTCGAATTTAACGCTGTTCTTGGTGTCAATAGCAATACTCTGCTCATTTTCGTGTCTTTAAATATTTGCCTTGTTACAGAAAGAATAAAATAATAGAATTATTCTTCACACAAATTAGTAGTTTGGTTTGTTTCTCATTGAATTATTTTTAAAGGGCTGTATAATTGTCCATGTGAATAAAAGTATATTTTGTACAGTTTAGATTCACAGTTAGTTAGACCTATATAACACTAATGTAGAGCTTCCCCAAGTCATCACTCAAACTATACAGGTCCTGAAATTTTGTCGTAGCAAAAGATATTGAATATGATGAGCATGTACTGCGGGTATACCTAATATCTATATTTATTAGTAACGCAAAATAAAAAATGTACAGAACAACGTCTGGAAGGTTAGTTTGTAACGATAATAAATATAAAATTAATAAGTACTCCATGATCGCATGTTTAAAATCATTTGTTACCTCTTATTTCGCAATGGTACCTACATCCAATCGCGTTTCCTCGTCCTCGCTTTATTCAATGTTATTACAAGATTATCTTCATTACTTATAAGAGATGTTTTGTCCAACAAAGGTAATTTGCTGAAGGGCTATTTAGGCTTTTACCTTGATTAGGACACGAAGAACCGATTATGTTAACTCGACCAATTTTACCTCAAGTATTATAGCTTATAACTTTATTATCAAAATTAGGTTTAGCGATGCTCCGGTCAATCTTGCGTTGTGTAACCGTATATGCAGAGCTTTGAACTTTATGTGGGTAAAATGTTTCTATGACATTTAGCTCAGACGATAGATACGATTGAACTTGTTTCTTGTACAGACTATCACATACAATAATAAGTACTATCTAAATCTTTCATTAGAGACTGTTAATTATCGTAATAGAGTCATAGCATATTACATCACTACAGTATATTTTCATAAAGTCGAACACATCTGGGCAACAAAATACTGTACAACTCAATCGCATTACCTATTTAAAGTTACCTCCGATTATATCACGTAAACCTGGAATCGATTACCAAATCGATAATGTACCACGAGAGGAGGTCGGGGGCGGTTGTCTCTGCAGCCGGCGTTGACTAATCGACGAGCGTCCGCGCGGAATAAGACTGATTGCACGCCCCGCTGCCTGTGTGGCGCTGCCTGTACCTACGTATATTGACGTTGTTTAAGAAAAAGCCTACAATAAAGCGAGAAACAAGTTGTGAGCAAATGTTGATGGCATATAGCTATAGTAAATATACATTATTTTATTATTATCACATTTATTTGTGTCTAAGTAAGTCTTACATGAACTTACAATAAAATTATCTTAGAATTTTAGTACGATCTAGTACTGAGAATTTTTTTTTAGACTATAGTCAACAGCGTTGATTCATTACAAGTTAGAAGTGCGTGAAGCAAAATTACCTTTTTGTTGGTGATGTTAAAATTAACAGAGCAAAATTCTAAAATTGACTATTTCAGAATTATACTACCAATAATAATAAGTATTACGTAGTTGTAATTTTTCGGAATAGTGGAGCAGAAATCGATTACTAAACCGACAGTATTCAGTGTGAGGCTGCTAAGGCCGTTGTCTCTGCAGTCGGCGTTGACTAATCGACAACGGTCCGCCTGGAATAAGACAGATTGCACGGGTGCTAGTGTGCCTACACACAAACGCTGCTTAAAAACTCATCAGGACTTGAAGGCATAAGGCATAATCTCTACGTAGTATGTGTTCATATGTAGATAAATTTGAATATCTGGTATATAAACAGCTGCATGAGTTTTAATTTGTTGTCTGTATTTCAAAGTCATGGTTCAAATTTTTTGCTGGATTTAATTGATTGCATTAAACATGACATACGTCGAGTACCTCTATATACCCAAGTAGAAATCAAGCCGTTTATGTTTAGATACTAACGTCTATCTTAGGGATAGGAAATCCTTATCCTGACCGGCATAATATTATGTCCATCATAACTTTTCTGCCGGAACTACGCACCGTTCTTGATGCCGGATTTCTATTGGCTAAAATCACAAATCCACGGACTAAATTACTACTGCTGCTGAAGTTTGCTCGAGTGTTTAGAAATAGAATTAAAAGGTGAGATTTACATCGTGTATCATACTTGGTAGTCAATAACTACCTTAGTGCTAAATTTATAATGTGTTAATTTCCATGCATTGTCATTACATGGCCTGTCTTTCTTTTATCTTCTTGATCAACAATGCATCAGTAATATTTTTGGTAGTTACTGCCCACATATCATCTCCTGGCTCGTCCCTTCGTTTGCCTACTATTTTAATAAAAAAATATAAATTATAATAACTGTTATATGTATAACAGGCCCTTTCGACTATTTAAAAATTCCCTACTCAACTTATATTAGTGTTTCATCACCTCAATATAAAAGAGTAGCAATATCACGAACGAATATCATTAATCTTATTCATTGAACATTAAGTAGGTAATTTGTATCAATCATATTTCTAGCGGAGCAATAGTGCGGTAAACGATTAGCATTATTAATTTACAATTTCCACTCAATAGTATCATGCGATCGCTGCGCCACGCCTTTCCCTCAATCAAACTGCTGCTTGTGCGACTAAAAAAGAAACTTGAGATGTTGCTTGTTTGAATATTTATTTTTCTTGTATTAATTAAGTATTTTTTGAAAATAGAAGTAGAAGATTTAATATTGTAATGGAGAAACGCTAAACCTACGAGCAAAGTAATTTTGAATTCGGTCCCCTAAGACAAAACTTTATTTTTCTTTTACTCTATAAAAGCATACACAAAATAACTAACATTATTTACTTAGCTAGATTGAGTTTATGCTTAGTCGAATAGTCTTTAATTTTAATTAAAATAGTTTTTAATCATTCAACATTCTACACTTCTCGCACAAAAAGATTAATCGAAGTGTTTTGCTGCCGTTATTTTTATTGGTACTTTGGCCTTTTAGAATTCTGTTGAAGTACCTACAATCTTTAATATTACTTTCTTACGGTTTTACTTCGAGATTCGAGGTTTAAAATTATTTAAAATTAAACAATTGAACTATTTTAATTAATCACGTTAATATTAAAGTTCTCGAGAAATAGTATAATAATATTATTATTATTCAGCAATTTCAAGTAAAAGGTGTAAGATTAATAACTCAAATACACGCTTTTGAAATGCGTGAGCACAAATTACTATCTTCCAAGGAAATTTTCTCAAATGATAATTATGAAATATAAGTAAAATTATTTTTATTTAATTCTTATTCTTATTTCCATTATATGATAAGCTCACCCTAACTTCCTCTATGGCAACGTATCGATGTTTAAATTAATGATTGTGACCACTTGAAAAATTCGATCAAAAGTAGGTATTTACAACCAAAACCAATAAATTTCTGCATTGCAATTAAAACCACGATCTGTGGATCGACTCTGCCCTAATACCAGAGCTCTATCAAATAATTTCTAGAGACATCAAATAGAGCAATTAATTAGCTATTACACATTGTGCTCGGTCCAGTCCGAGTGAGAGGCGAGTGATGTCGACTGATGGCGAGTGCGATCGATGCTGACAAATGGGTGTCGACGCCGAACACGCTGGAACACGCCACCGGTATGTGGCCAGGGCTGCCATGGACTGAGAACTACCTGGGGCCAAAAACTGCGACGGCATGGCGTGACCAACTACGGCCAAAAATATGACGATATAGCTCACCATATATACCTACAATATCTAGCTCACCACTGCGGTTGAATGGTAAGTATCTAACGAGACCAACAGCGCCCAAAAAATATGACGATATAGCCCACCATAGATACCTATTAGGAATTACAATAGGATCAGATAGAGACAATAATTAACATTTTTTTTTGTAAGGATGTAATGTATTTTTTTTAATTTACAACCCATCATCATCATTCATTATCAATCATTTATTCATGACCGAGTCTCACTGGAATTCTCATAGTCAAATATTTACTTAAGTTAGCAGAATTAGGCCCCTAGTCTATTGTTGCTCTAGTCATAAATACGAGTACCATGGAATCACCTATTAGGTTATTAACTTTATGTAAATTTAATCTTATCAGTGTGTTACTTTATGAAGTAACATGTAACATAATTATACTACCTACATGTACCTAGTAAACCTATGAAATAATTAATATACAAAAAAAATATTTATGGCGCCCAATTTATTGTTTTTCATCTTTACAGATTGCATTTGATTACGCAAAAACTTTTTCATTAAACAGCCAACCCTATTGTCGGTATGCAATACTCTCTATACGGTACGATTTCATGCCGTAGTACATAGTTGGCATACCCGCATACATGGGGAGTGCAGCCCTGCATTATTCGACAGAATAACTCACAGACATTCACGTAACTCGATGCTAATCTCACTTCCGGGGAATGTTTCAAGCATTGTCAATCGGTGACTTTGTTTAGGATACTACAGAGTTGTGTCACACAAGATTTACGTCCTGCGAGATTAGATGACGCCCAATAAAATATGAAGCGACATTGACCGGGTTAGGGTTCAATGCTCCTTACTAGTTAGAAGTATGTACTTACAAACTAGGCTAGTGTGCTGCGTTTTGGTTGTATTCATTTATAAAAAATATATTTTGTTTTTTTTAATAATCGCCATACAGATTATTAAAACAATTGAGATATGATTTTTTTCCATAAAATTTAATTCAATTACGTAGCACTAAACACAAATAAACTTTAAAATATAACCGTTATTCCACAAAAATTCAATGCTGTTAAAAATAACATTTGAATCGGCAATCAAAAATATCATCGGACTATCACACCAAAAGCTATTCGTTTAAATGATTGCGCGAAAAATCGACTATTCTACATTGATTGTTAGTTGTAGCAATTTATACGAATCACTTTCAGATTGATAGTTCGGACATATTGCATACCTATCAGTTTTATGTTCAGGCACTTATGGTTAATGCTTTTAGAAATGCACGGCATTAATTTGTTACTCCGCTTAGTCTGTTAACCGTTCGTGTTTGATGACAAAGTGAAATATTTAGAGATTGAACGATCTTAAAGGATCAGTTTGCTAGCTTAGTTGGCTCTCGAATTAATCGGGTTATTGATTGGAGTTGAAAATAGGTGTTTATATGAGTTAGTGATTCTTGTAGAATATGAGTCGTCTTTAATAATATTGTCAGGTGTTTTTCTTTTATTAGCATTTCAGAATTTAATATAGTTGCTTAATTAATGCGCGAACTTAATTAATTTTTACTCCAATTTTGATATACCGGCGGACGCGCAGCTCACCGTGCTAAACTTTTTTGAATTTTAAAAACCCAAAGACAACTGCATGACGTTGATTCTTTCTTCGAAATACGACACTTACTACCAATTCTAAGAATGTAACAGGAAATAACTATCGAAAAGTTTAAAAAATCCAAAATTCGATACACAAGTGTCGGCGTAATATTTATAGATGTTGATTAATGATATGGAAGTGAGAGGGGACCTGGAACGCATGTTGATGGATGGTATATCGGGTTATTAGATAATGGTGTTTCAATAGAATTAGGAGCTTTGTTCTTTGCCCTCGTTATGGGTCAAATGCGTGACATCCTCCAATATTTCAAAGGTGAAACTTTAAGTGTGACCTGTAACGGTTTGTCGGTGTGTGGGATGCGAGCTTTTTAATATAAAGTATCTATAAATTTTAACCGCATTGACTGAGAATTGATAATTGATGTTTAAGATTGTGGATTGGTAGAGAAAACCAGACATTAAGTTTGCACATTTTAGTGTTAAGATCAAAATAAAAAATGTATAAATAAAATCAAAAAACGCGGCTCTAGCTTGCATAGCTACATGATTTATTTCTTACAACAAAATGTCTGTATTGAGTCATAAAATAGGAGCAACTTATAGATCTTTGATAAGTAATTGAGATTAGAAATGTCATTAGATTCAAATGTTTTAACATACAGTTACAAAAACTACATAACTCTTTAGAATATAAAGGTTTATTGTTGGACAATAAATATTCCGCTTGCAGTCACGGCTATTCAAGATTGCAAATCTCAACGTCACGTTTAATAAATTATATGAATCTGTGCAAAATTGTAGCAGGTACTTTCTTTGCACCTTTCACGGTAATTCAAAAGAAAGTGTTTACTGATTTACAATCGCGTTGAAGGTAAGTGGCCACAAGTACGAAAACAAAACAATCTAACGACTTAGTTGTATGCAATTCTTTACAAAGGAAAACGAAAGTTGCACGTCTAACAGAATTTACCAAATTGCAAGCGAAAGTGACCACCGGCATACAAAGAATACTTTTTTTATAAAGGACATTGAAATAAAAGATCGGTAACAATCGCCCACCTGCCGATTAGAGAGCCATTTGAATATTATTCGCAACAACAAAGGGAATTTGGTTTCGTTTTCGCTCTAATTCACAAATAACAAACGTACAGTCCAGTCAGTATTTCTGTGCAATCGAAATGAAACAGACAACTTTACAACTAAACTAATCAAGTTAAAATCGCTAAAATTGTTCAGTGAAATTCCAACGTTTATAAAGTTCAAAGATTGTGTTACAACTCCAATAAATATATGTTTAGTATCCCGACTTTATGCTACAATAATTCTTAGTTAACTAACGAAATAAGTAACATCAAGACATTAAAGAACCGAGTCGAAATTTCGTGTAGACCGAAGACGCAACTCGTGCCTATTTCGAGGGCTACAAATCTATGTATCGAAGAGATGTCAACAAGGTAGATATGCTTTTACATTACATTTTTTGTGAGATTTGTGGCCAGGTAGGCTGAGGTATCGTAAGCGGTTTTATTTATAAGGTGGTGTTGGTAATAATGTGGAATGCTGCGGTCGCGGCGCTCGGTTGGTGCGTTGGCGAGAGGGGACAACCCGACAGCTAGTCCGACGCCTATATAGGGTGTACAGACGCCTAATGTAAATTGTTTATTCTGAACCTAATTTTAACTACGTTTCATTTGTTTCCCTTCAAATAGGTTTACGTTAAAATCATACTATTTAGTTTTTTAAGCTCTAACTGTACTTAAATGTAAAGTTTTCTTTGTCTGTAAAAACCTGCTAGTTAATAAAAAGTGTTATAAAAATCTATACGTCTAAGTTGTTTTTAGGAAATTGATGTACCTATAAGTTTAAGACGCTGCAATATTTTTATACGAAGTCCGTTTAAAATACAAATATTCCTTATACATCGTCATTATTGTGTGGCAGTCAGTCATGCATGCAACGAGAAATATTAAAAAAGTTGCAGAAACACATGGAATTTTTACACACAAAAAACGGGTATTTTAAAGTGTAATTGATTTCTTCATTTATATTAAATATTACATAATAAGAATTAAAAAATCAAAAAAAAATATCAGTAAACAAACATACCTACTCGAAAAATTAAATCTCAACACCCCGTAGAATCGAGAGTATGATATCAAGGTTAGACTTAGCGGGCCACTCCACATGTGGTCAACCTAATAAAATGAAACGAAGATATATGTGCACCACAAGAGAGAAAGGGACGCGAATAGGAGCTTAGCGGCCATGTTGTATTATGGATGCCTATCATATTTTGGACCCGCTCCGAACCGGATTATTCTTTTTTCTTTTGCACCTCCATCTCGACCGGAACCGGTCCCGACCGACGACCACCATTTATTGTAGATTAAAGAGGCTTGTTGTCTTAATTTTAAGCCATGCTTTAATTTATAGCCACGTATTAATGCAGGCACTATGCCATTTTTTCCATAAGTCAAACGTCCCATTGATTTGTTTATTTGTACGCCGCATTATTAATTCCGCCGCGCTAGTGTCTGCTAATATTTTGTGCTTAACTTAATGATTTGGCAATTAAATTAAATTGTTCTCGTTGAGGTAGCTAAATTGAAATTTACTGCGTTGAGATGATTCAACGAGGTTAGGTAACTTGTCATCTTTGGATAATGTTACGCTTTTAGCAAATCCTTTTGTTCGAATGCTGTTTGTTTTCTTTTATTTTCAAACGTAAGCGAGTTGTTGCGCGACCGAACATAACAAAATATTTGGCGATATATTTCAGAATTAAGACCTCAAATCAATAACACAAACGAACATTATTGAAATCGTCTGTATAAGCCTTATAACTCTGTCCGTTTCATACGCTCCGTCGGTAGTAAGTAAGACAAATGCCTACGGAAACGACCCTGGGGTTACTCAACATAGCTGCGTCATCGGTAAATATATTAATCATAAATTCGCTGTACAAAACAAAAGCGAACGGCAAGTGCAAACTCCCATGTCCGAATGAAAAAAATGACAGTACGCGCGAGCAAACCGAAAGGACGCGCGCAAAAAGCTCCACCGGTGAAAAAATATGATTTATAGCGTGAAAAATGTGGAAACACACGCGTATAGGGAGGACTGTGAAAGCGTGGCGTTTCGACTAGACAAATTTATTAATCCTATCGTCCGGCAGATTTTATTCTCACCTCGCTATATCGATTTTCTAGTCGTTATTAATTGAAGCTCCGACTTGTACGAGTATTAAACCTTCGATTTATGGTTTTTCAAATAGAAGTTCAGACTCAATGTCGTCCGTGTACGGTTTACCATTTTTTCCATCTTTGAAACTATGGCCTAATGCTGTCTACGAAAGGTAAATACTATTACCTATTTCCTTCTTACTTTCGCAGTCGTCTTTGGTGGTCAGTCATCAATTAAATCAGTATTCAAAACACTCGTACATTTTTAAAAACCCTGCATTTTTTCTGCATTATTTTATTGATGACCATCTGGTAAGTCTGCAGAAATTGCGCCACGTTTTCGCGTCTCAGATCTCTTTTACTATTCTATCGAAGCATGATATTAACGCGCGTGTTATTTACTCACGTATCTCGAATATAATCAGCAGAGGGAATAAAGCTAACACGCCCGGTGGCGCCTCGGCTGTATTATTATTGGTCTGTACAATAAGACAATGCAATTTTAATATGAGTGTTAAGGATCTGTTTGATCAGATATTAATAGGAGCTAGAATCATCGTAATTTATTGATGTAATTTAGTTTCCTATATAAATGTATGAAAATTTATAAAGTCGAATTTATAGTACAGTAGTAAAACGTAACGCGCCGGTTATTAGATAGGTTTTATTACATAAAAGTATCTCTACATTATTCAGTCTTAACAAAATAAATTTTCCGATTGGACTCGTGAAAAAATATAAATTCAGACTTGCGTCACACTTAAGTTATATAGCGGTATACATAATTACATAGGTACCTGTATATAGGTCCATATTTCATCCTTAGAAATTATAAAAAAAAATGATTTCATTAATTTCTGCAATACGTTAGAATTCCTAATTCCTACGCTGCTTATTTCAGAGTTCATACAAGTTTCTTTAAATTTTTTATTAAGTAGAGAATTTCGTTGTACAACATAAATTGTCATTTAATTAAAATGTTCAGTTTCCATGATGATGTAAGGTTATACATACCTCTACGGGTATAATCTGTTGAGTCAACAAAGTCAACAAACCCGCCGGCGCCGACAGTGTTCATCCTCTACCTGTTATTATACGTTGGAGTAATAAGACGATACGATTTTTATGGTGATAACAATGATTTTGTAATTTAAGAGTATGAGTTGTAAATATTTAATGCTTGCCTACTGCATGTGTGTGCAATAATCATATCTACAGGTTAGTAATTATTATGATTATAAACGATTAGGAAAGAAACTTTGAAATGAAGAAAATTTTTGGAGACATCGAGTAGATAGGTATCTATATAATTTAAACTATAATAAAAAAGTAAAGATTCTGAAATACATATCTTCTGAAATATTGAAAATAATTATAAATTACTAATCCTACTACTATTTAAATGACCTCATTTCATTACGACATTTTTTTTATTTTTCATCCCACTTAACAATTTTTTCAAATGTGTATCAGAACTCGAAAAATATGTAATGAAATCCAAATATAAATTGAAAATAAATATTAATTACCGACATATACTTATAAGGTAGTTGTCGATGAAGCTAACTGATTCAACTAGCTACATAGGAAGCACTCACAAGACTGCAACATAAATCTAACCGGCGGCTCGGTCGCGCGGAAACTTTTTGAATTATTAGTTTTAATTTCCGTCTAAGATCCGCTCCCGTCCCCGTATCTGTCAGGCACATATACAATCCAGGGATAACTTTATATTAGCTCTGTACTAGCTGGGTTGGTATCTACCGCATACTCAAATAGGTACCTATGGATTAGGTGAAGCGACGCTTAAGATTATTGTACTGTTTAATTTTTCTTATTTAACAATTTTAAATTTTAGTGAATGTTAAAAAGAATTATTATCTAGTAATTTTAAGTAGCTTTTTAAAAAAAAACGAATAATAGAAAAGCGGTCTGAACGTAAGCTAGAACTAGTTAAACGTTGGATTAGGTAATTTTAGTTCAAAGAGCAAATTAGTGTTCATTCCTTATTTTCTCTGAATCTTGTTAAACCAGAGATAAGACATGAATTAAAATTGAATTAAATATATTAAAAATTGGTTATTTATAAGGGATATAGGTATTTTTAAACGAGTATAAATAACGACATTTTGGTGTAAATATCGTATTAACATTTTCTTTAGTAACGCTTTATCAAACGTTACACGGTTAATACATTGATTATTGTTCAAGTCTTATGATACAGAATATGTGCGTGTATTAAAGTCTATTCTTCAAATTAGTATGTTGTCTATTTTACTCTGCAATTTCAGAGTTTATTTCACATTTTCCGTGTCCTCTGAAGGCATGGATGATGGGCTGCTATTGATAAAATTACTAGGTTTAGTGCCGCACCAAGTAAGATGTTAACCCCTTAGCGATGTCCACGTTATTATAGAAACTCAGGCAGAATAATAATCAGGATGCGTTGATATCATAATCATGCAAAAACATTATACCTACTTGCTATATTATAAGCCTTTGTACGAACGAGAGTTCTAAGTACTTAGGACGTGCCTATGTAGAGTCATTTATGCAAATAATTGTGTATTACCTGCTGTCGTTTACTAAAAAGTTTGATCAAAACTAATAAACTTACTTCCAATGACGTTAATTACATAATCATAGGACTTAATAAATTATAATTTTTTAACCCTCTTCAAAAAAAGAATAATGCCCAATTCGACTGCATTTTTTTAAAACATTAGCAAAAAAGTCATTAAATCATCGTATGATTCACTAATATAGATTCAGTTTTCCTTTCATAATATAAGTTACTCGCTTAAGTGCGTAATCGTTGTCTTGAAATGGGCGAAAAACGCAAAAACATTTTGAGAAAAGCGCTTTTCTTAGAATCATTTGTCTAAGCATTGGGGGGGTCAGAGCGACGCGGTGGTTCCCACGCCGAACCTTGTAGATTAACCAAGATCTTTTCCTTCTACAAAAACCAAATTACTTGAATTATACTCTTTATTTGTATACCCTTAAGAGCCACGGATACGTAGATTAGTCTTTTGTAACAGCAAAAGTAAACGTGTTCAAACTATAGGTATTTCGAGAGAGTTTCCGCTAATCGTCTAGAAAAAATATTTGCCGATTCAGCTCCCGCTTTTTGCCACTGATAAATGTTCTCGGAATTATGTATCTGGAAATTTGGGAGTAGTTCGGCCGTAGTTTTACCTCGGCTTTTGTTTCTTTTGGTCAAATTGTCGATTAATAGCGCTTGCCAGCAAGAACGGAATGTTTGTTGTGGTTCTACTTTTACTCACAGATGTTACGTAAGAAAATTTTATTACTTTTGATACGACAAAAAATAAAATAAATTTTGGAATCACTGTACATTTTAACGAATACTTTTTAAATTCCATTTTATGTTTACATGTTTAAATAAAATTTAATAAATTAAAATTCCAATTTCACCATTAATCATTTCATATAAAAAACAACTCACTTAATTGAAATTAAAACTATATAATAATACTACTTACATTCACAAGACAACGTAAAAATATTAACGGTATCTGATCCTACGGTTATTAAGGTTAGCTATGTCATCGTTAGTCTCTACAAAAATACCTACTAAAACCTATAGAAGTCAAAAATATATACCTATAATACATATTCCTCTTCTCCATGATATAGACCATTAGATATTGAAATTCAAATGGCCGTCCGCGATTCAGTATTCATTTGATGCGACGGAAGGCTTCGCCCGGTTTGGGTTTCGACGCGCGTCGTCTTCTCGTACATCATAGCGCACCACGCTTCAGAGACTAGGATGATGGCACACTGAGCTAGATTATGTTGTAATTTTTAAGTCTTTTGAGGGTAGATGACTTCGAATATCAGTAAAGAGCTTGATGCCCTAGACCCATAAAAAAGAATAGACAGAGCGGTCGTAAACAATTGCGAAATAAGTGACGAATAAAAATATGTCATACGCTTGCCGTGTGCTACCGAGTGACTGGCTTCATTAATGTTCGAGCGGCTTTATATTTACGATCATCAGTTTTCAGCTGGATGGCTCCGTCTATTCTGTTTTAAGGGTTCGGATAACCCAGGCTGCAGTCAAAATTTAAGTTTGACAGTTTATGTCAAACTATATGTTAACTCGTTTGGTATTCTGCTAGATATCATGTTAACGTATAATTGTCGATCAACGAGACCTGTTTTATAATTATATCTTGTATCAAACGTAGTGTGGTAACGGGAAAGTGATCCATAGTTCGTTTTTACATAATATCTTATCGAAAAGATCTTCAACTTGTAGAGTTAAAGTAGTATATTTTTCATAAATGAAAAACACTTTCCCTCTCTCTTCGTAATCAAATTATTTGAGTCACAGGACTCAAGAGCGACGTATTATGTCTACAAATAAAACATTACCAACAGACAAACAGAAAAAAATATTATTCATTATTAAGAATAACTCTTGACATTGAAATCTCCTTTCACTTATTTATTTTTATTTCATCGAAACTAATAGCTAGGTATAACAATTTTAGTCACATAGTTTATTTGAAAAAGCCAATGAAAAGTTTCCACTTAGGTATATGAGCCAATTAAAACTTTGTTATATTCCACTTTGGCCCAATATACCCCAATCTCAATCCAGTTGACGGCAGTGTAATCCCCAAAGATTTCCACTTGGAGCGCGCATCACCGCTACACATTCTAAATAATAAACAGCCCCACCTACCGCCATTATTGCTATAATATCTATCATCTTACAATATTACTGACAAAAGAATTTGACCCTTTTCTATGAATGAATGAATAAGTGATTTACCTATTTAGTTCAACTATAATCAAAATATATGATATTCTTATTCTGTAGTTTTAATTGCTGGACAATTTATGGCCAATTTCGTTAATTTATTTTTTGTGTAGGTAAATTGTGGTTAAAAACCTACCACTGTGTCAAATATATCAGGATATTATTTTTTTAATTTAGACGCAACCCTTGTGGTATTTTATTGACTACAATGATACAAAATGAAAGAAAAATATTATATAGAGATAATAAATTTTTCATTAAGTTCCCTACTTAGATGTGTCATAGTTATACATCCATTAGTAATTGATATAAATCAAAAGATTAACTGTTAAATCAAGATTATGAAAAGGCTGAGCAGAATTTACGTCAGAAAGAAATAGTTACAAAAACCTAAAAACGAGACCTTCTTAGTTGCGACTCTGAAAACGACTCTTGCATACAACTCTATTATTTCAACAGTCCCCAAGTACGGTAATTCTACTACGAAACTTTCTGTTTAACGCGACTTTAGTCACACAATATACATTGCCGTTGCAGACAGCTGTACAATTTAGAAGTCGTAACAGATGTAGCAATGGATAGGTTAAGGTCTGAATTATTGCTCATAGTAAAAGAAGTAAGTGTTCTAACAAAAGCACGGGAGTGCATTGATACATACGCGCTGTGCCATTGGGCATAGGATTGATGCCTCACGACGCCGGACGTATTGCAATCGTTATGCACCTAATGTCAAAGCGATAGTCGCTACCGTTCGTCTGTGTCTGGTGCGAAAAAGTTTTATTCCTGCACTAAACTTCCGAAGCAAAAAATAGGTGAACTAATTGAGCTTGTTTGCAACACTTCTTGGTATGTTTTACGTCCTTGTTAATTGCATTGCGATTAAAAGTCCGACTATGTTCATTAATATGCAGCAATTCTTTTAAGTCTTCTAATAAAATGTATAGAAACTCAGTTACTCAATTGCCTATCTAACATACTTTATGTTAATAGTTTAAAAAAATTGCCTGAGGATCAAACTGGACTCACTTGTTAAATAAAACACTATTAGGTACTGCCTTTTTATAAATGATCTTTTCAATTGACAAAGAAATAGTTGAACTACCAGATAATAAGTAGGTATAATTGCCTAGTTGACCAAGTAACTACATATTTTCTAATCTATGACTACACTCCCTGTAGCCCAGTTGTTTCTAACCTTTTCAATATCGTATCCCTATGACCTATGGTGAGAACTTATTTTACCTCGTCTTTAAAATTACAACAATACAATGTTACTTTTTACAGCATACTTTTATTTTACAATCCTAATAATTGGGTCCTTCATTACCCCTATTATAGCTAATTTACTCCCAAGGGGGTAATTACCCGAATATTAGGAACCAATGCTGTAGCCCAAAAGCAATATTTGTTTACATAACCGTCAAAAGCATTGCAATATTATTGATCGTTTATTAATACACTTCGTTATGTAAACTTGCCGAGGCTGTTAGCTGGGGTCGAGGGAAGGGCGCATCCTTACAATTTTTCTCATAAACCGAACATGACAGATTCGTACAGTGATTGATCGGGCTCGGCTGATCTGGGGTGCCGAATTATAATGCAGAGGGTGTCGTGACGCAGCCTTTCGTGTGCGTCACTTCTACTTATTTTCGTTATTATTTTCGCCGAAAAATAGAGGCTGGCAACTTGAATACCCAAACTATAAATGGTGTTTCTAGTTTCTAGAATGTTCGGCCTCAATTGCCGACTTTTTGATTTGATGTCTTCGTTGACCTTTTTTTATTAGAACCAAATACGCTAATGGTTAGTAGAATATAAATGCACCGCTGATGGGTCACTTAACACTAAGATTTGTTTCCGTATTTTAATTTAAAAATTGAGAACGTAGAAGGGAAGTAGACATCATGTCAGTACCGAAATACAGGACCTATATCATTATTGGCTGTTTAAGTCACCTGTAATAGGAAGTTTCTTAACACCTTTCTATCATGTATTGGGTTTAATTACAAGTGTGGAACAAACTAAATAAATAAAAGATGTAGTGACATAATCTTTACTTTAAAATAAATATTATTTGTTAGTAAAATGTAATTTGAATTGTTCTTTTCCTTAATTAGTAAACACCGCCCTACAGAGAATAAAGCAACAAATGACATTTTAAGCTTCTACCAATTTCCCCCTGCGTTCGGATGAAAATCTTCATTCGAGGGCGAACTACCCTTGAAAAAAAATATAAAAAGTATTAAGAAGGAGACAGTTCGGGTCGCATTTGTAACTGTCGCGGGCCGTATGATGAAAAATTAGTTCAGTCCTTGTGACAAAGGCGCGCTAAACCCACTATACGTGGTTATCTCTTTCTACCTCACAGTAAAGAATAAGACAGAACGAGACGCACAATTGCGTTTCCAATGGCAAATGACACAGATAGCTTAGGGATGACCGTAGGAGCGAACAGCAAGTTTTTGACAGCGGCCATTTATTGTGTATTGAATATCAATATAATTTCCGTGAGAGTCGATTTTTGTCCCATACAGGACCACGTCCATAAGGGGCGAAGTTTGGGCACACAGATTACGACCAATAGCAAATATTGGCCATGATTGATGGAGGTGCGACGAACGCCACTCGATACTTTCTTTGCTATAAACTTTTGTTTTCGCAACGTGTTTGTCCAGATTGAAATAGGTGTTCGACAATCCGTTGAGTGGATGCGTTTATGCAAATACTAGGCTTATCTTCTGTTCTTTCATCCTTTATATAACCCGTTTAGAATATGTATATAGAAATTTGTCAAGAATTTTACTCTACAAATATAAGTAATTTTGTTCTGGCTTCTGTGGACAAAAATCTGTGTATTTTATATTTCATCAATGTTTTTGGGAATTAACACTGTTTAGTGTCAGTCAGTTTCTATGGTACAAAAGTCTAAGGCATTGGCCTAAATTTCATTACTATCATCTACAAGTTAGTTAACATACAAGTGTTAAAACTTTCTCCATCCAATAACTTCACTCACAGCTCCATGATTCAACAACATTGCCCATGAATTCAATTCTGCTCATACCTAACGTTGTGGTTGCACCAAAAATGGAGTAGCAAGACTGTACAGAAGGGTTCAGTAGGATAATCAATTATGTATGGCTAGGTGAGGCCACCGCGGCAGTTAGGCGGAATGGGCTCACCATTACCAACTAATTCCTTGTCATTTGCCTGCGGCCGCGGCGAGGCGACGCCGACGGTCAACCAATTGTGTCGCTCTCAAGTATTCTCCGAACTGCCCGTGTCTTTGTGCTGATTTTGCTCTAGGTTTACCTGTATTACTGTTGGAATGTCTAATTTTTTTAAATATTTGTATGTTTTGAATGTTAGCAGTCAAATCAGCTCATTAATGGTTATAGCATTTTATGAATCAACTTTCTGATTTGCACTTTTTTGACGCATGAAGTTGATACATGCTGTCTTCGAAGATTTGCGTACATATCGTATAAATGAAATAGCATAGGTATAGGAAAAAAATATTATTTCTGCAATATCAAAAATTGTTTTCCACAAGATCATTTTCGACTATGCAGAACTCAGTTTAAATTAGTTCTAAAAAATCTCTCAATCTATACTGATAAACCACTTACTGATAAATAAAACTCTATTTATTTTGTGGTATCCAATTAAAAAAATATAAAAATAAAACAGTAAGTTATCCTTGCTTCAATAATATAATAATACCTACTTCACATGAGTGCTGTGGAAATAGTCTCCCCATTATAGAATAATCCTTACCATTTGCTCCCAACCACTGCACTCTCGTGAATGCAAAATCCGAGGTTGCAAGTTGCCAGTAAGTATATTTTAAGTATACGTAGATAGTATTGAAAATAGATCGCTCATTTTTAAATTTCAGATTCCTTAAAATAATTAATCATTCAGATTCATGGGTAATATTGGTAAAATCAAAGTCAAATTATTTATTTAATCTTGAAAAACAACATCTCACTTAACGTAGGTAAATCAACGCATTAAGAATAAAATAATTTTTATTTGCATCAGTAATTTATTTATTAATTATCGGTATATAATCTTATAATATAGTCAGCATTATAGGTAAAGGAAATACTTAATTCTTTGCTTTAAATAAATTAAAATATTAACATGTTCTTTAGAACTTTAGACCTACGCATTGACTTGTACACAAAACAACAATTCGACCTAACAAAACTATAAGTTACAAAAAACCTCCAATACTGCACACGTTGTGAGAATTCAGGTAATTAAAACAGGAACCAAGATTCAAGGTTAAAAATGGCTGAATAATCTTATTTATCTGTGTCAAACGTCGGCTTTTTTACTAAGACGAATCTGTCACAGATTATCTCCAACCATTACTCATTCCTTTGCTGGTAGACCATTCTGACAGCTGTCTTAACCCTTTTTAACCAATGAGAATGTCATAGGCGCACGAATTACATTAAAGTGTTTGCATCACATTAAGGCATATCCTGTGATCTTTATTACGATTTGCTTAAGAATTAAAATTGACTGAATCGCTCGACGTAATAAAATGCGTGACTCTGTTTTTATTGTAGTCTGATTCTATTCTTAATAGGCTTGATGCATAAGCAATATGAATTGTTTTGTTTTATATTTCGTGCAGATATCATTTTATAGCATTATCAATGTCAACTGTTGCAATGTACACTTAGAATTGTAAAGAATTAATAAATAAACATTTGTGCGAATTCCAAGAGATTTTTTTAAAGATATGAATTATCAAGTAAAATTAACTTTTCGTACAAAATATGTATAAAATAAACGAAAATTTATTTCAAAGGTAGTAATAAAATTTAAGAAAAAAATAATAATTTAGTAGGTACCTAGATAGATACTTGGTGCAAACTATATTTTACGTAGATATTTGTAATTCAAACAAAGTGTTAAAATTACCTACTAATAATGCCTTAATGAATATACAATCAAAGTATTAATTATTTACATTTCATTCAAACAAACAATGAAAACGATCAGACATTAATAAGACAAATGGAGCCAATAATCCATCACTCGTGTAGCTATCAATAAGGCGGCTAAATCTTAACATCTTCGTAACATCTCAATTTCTTGTATTGAAAACAACAATAATATTTCCTGAAACAGGATATTTATTTAAAACAAGGCGTTGATAAAGTAATTTTCTTTTAACCTTAACCGTGTCTTTATGGAGTGGTCATTACTTAGCAATGGTACACAGCCCGCTCTGAGCAATGGCTACGTATTAATCAAAATGCCATATTTTTGTCTCGCTCTTTTTGTGTTGTTGTCCTTTTCTCACTAGTCACGGACATGTCCCTGTTCCTTGCTCGATAGATAACCGGTACCTTACTGAAACCTGCATGCTTTTTTCTACCTTATGTATGTTGAAGTTAAGGTTAATTTTTGAGTGTTAGATTGAAATGTATAAGATCTTTCAGTGCATGTATGTACTCCCTGAGGCTCTGCAGACTTACTCTCCTGAGACGAAATTCGGTCTTTTTTCAACTCTCCATCACGAAACCTTTTTTTTTCTTTTTCCGAATGGACGTAGGAAAGTGTTCCTTCCTTCTTCCATTTCTTAGGCATTATCTCTTAATCATCAACGTCTTTAATATTTTTTACATAAATAAGCTCTATGTAAGAACACGAGAAATAAATGACTGAGTTATTCAACTTTAATAAGCGTAATTGATATCAATCAACCCATTAACTTCATTAACTTCAGAGGCGTTAATTGGCTAAGAGAGCATATTTATTACACCAACTGAATAATTTAAAAGTCGATAAATATAAGCCTCGTATATTATTTTATGTGGAGATACCTACATATAATTAATCCTTAGGTAGACACATATTAAATAATTTAAACAAACCATTCAAATTATTTTATATAAAACTTTTTCGTTATCTGTGTAGATTTATGAAGCGTTTAGTAATTAAAAATATATAAACCCTTTAAAACGTAAGCCTACTCATAAATTGGAAATAATGACGTTATATTTAATTAACACAAGCGTTAGCCGTATTTAATATAATGAAAATTAATTAGATATTTCTGGCCAATTCTTTTTAGGAAAAATAAAGAATCATAGTGCCAATCTTAGATAAGGATTTATTTAACATCAATTAAAATGCTTATGTGAATAAGTACTAGATACTTATGATGTAATAATGTCTTACACCTTTAAAACTAGGTGGCGTATTAAAAAAAAGGCTTCCTTACATGAAACGGGTTATAAATAACGCATTTTATCAGTTACATAAATAAAAAAGTCACTTTTAGACACAAAAAGAACCAACAAATAAGATTTTTTAACCAAATAACTTTAAAATGATTCTTCAATTACATTTTTGGCGTACTTATACCAAAAAATTTAAATTTTAAATCATGGTGCGTTCTATATCAAATACCCAAAAAAATTGATTACGTCACTTCCATTTTAAAGGTGCGTCTATACCAATAATAAAGTAATGATCCTGTATACATTGTTCACACCCCAGATGAGAAACCAACCAACACAAACAGTTTCTAACCGCAGACGTTTCCTGAGTGACATCTCCCGCCTCTGCTTACGCCTACGCTAATCTCGAAATTATGGGTACCTACACCCGGATTATAGACAATGTAGCTGTGTTATGTAGGTATGTTCGGTATATATGTAAAGACTGAGGAATATGTATGGTGCATAGTTTTTTCCAGTAAATTAATTAAACGGTTTTTTGAACTATTCGAACGGTAAATTTGAAACCTTCAAAATGTTCGCCTTATTTCGCTAATTGGGTTTGTGCAGTTGTTATTGCGAATTTTGAAAAAAAAAAATTATCGATTTATTTTTACGTCCAGGAACTTGGCACCACACTTTCGAGTTACAACAATTTTGAGGCTTGTTCCGGTTTGTTTTAGGTTTGTTCTACATCGTTACAAAACGGTTTATGGCTGAGACTGGAACTTTTAGAGAAAATGAAAAAAAAACACTTTTTTGAGCTGGCTCCACACTTTTAAGGTATCGCAATTTTAAAGGTTGTTCTTGGTTGTTCTAGCATTGTTGTTTACTGTTCCAAAATATTGCGTTCGAAAAACAATTATTTCTGCTAAATTTCCTTAAATTTAGGTTACATACGAGTAGTTACGTAACTGATGATTAGATAACTATTACCTAACTTGATCAGTGTCATCTATTAGATAACTGTTACCTAACCTGATCAGTGGCTTCTATTAAATAACTGTTACCTAACGTGATCAGTGTCATCTATTAGGTAACTGTTACCTAACTTGATCAGTGTCATCTATTAGATAACTGTTACCTAACGTGATCAGTGTCATCTATTAGGTAACTGTTACCTGACGTGATCAGTGTCATCTATTAGATAACTGTTACCTAACATGATCAGTATCATCTATTAGATAACTGTTACCTAACGTGATCAGTATCATCTATTAGATAACTGTTACCTAACTTGATCGGTGTCATCTATTAGATAACTGTTACCTAACTTGATCAGAAATGTTTTTTGTAAAATTTTGGGCAGAAATAATTTTTTTTCGAACCCAATATTTTGGAATAATACAGAACAATGCTAGAACAACCTAGAACAACCTTCAAAATTGCGATACCTTTGAAATGTGATACCAGCTCAAAAAACTGATTTTTGTCATTTACTCTGAAAGTTCCAGTCTCAGCCCTAAACCATTTTGGAACAATGTAGAACAAACTGAAAAAAGCCTCAAAATTGTTGTAACTCGAAAGTGTGGTGCCAAGTTCCTGAACGTTTAAGTTTTATTCTTTCTACATATTTTTTAGGTTTTGTGTCCTTTAATTGTATATAATGTGTTGTCCTATAAATTATTATAAAAAAAAATACCAGGACAAAATTTTTAAATCACATATTGACTTAATGTGATACATAACGACACTATAGGTATCTTCTCATTAGGTATAGGTTACTCGTAAATATAACAAAAACGTTAAACGTGATGACATTCTACATCCTCACTGCGACTCCACGTGTTGCTTGTCTGTCTCCGCTCGATGTTGATGAAAGAACATGTCCACGACCGGGAAAGGGAACTTCAAGAAACTTCAAATTCTGAAATGCAAAAAATAACGACATTTATTTTCATATCATTAAAAAGTAAAATCTTCTGTTGACACAGACGTTGTTTTGCGAAGTTTTGTTATAGGTACATAACTTTTTTATAAATAGCCGACAAAATATAATGAAAAGTATCATGATAGATACTATTTTTTTTTGAGGTTGGGGTGCTATAATAGCCAAAAATTTATTATAGTTTTTGTCACTTTCACAGTCACGAATCATTCTCGAAAAACATTTTCCTCCTTCGCGTAAAAATATCAATTTCCCTACTCTTAGTATGAAGAGAAACAGATCCAACACTTTAACACAATATGAAACAGTTACAGGAACCTTAATTGCATCGATAGTCGTTTATCATCCCATCCGGCGGGGCCCGGACCCCATAACTTGATGGTGGACAGCGATGCCAGTTTAGATCAATCAATGGGTTTTATCAAAATACCATGTAGGGACACGAGGGTGAACATTTGCATAGAATAGATTCTACCATGGTGCAGTGTCGTTTATCAAAACCATGAGTGACAAGCATTGACGCTCCTTCTACAGGTTGTTCTGATTTAATGGAGTTCAATCTGTTTCTCGAACACTAAAATTATTGTTCTTTTTAATAAAATTGGAAAACTACCACCATTTCATTTTTAAATTACAATTTTATGACTCCATTTTTATTATTTTAATCTAAAAAATATAGCTCACAACTATGGAGTAACATTTTTTGCAGTAGAATATAATGAGAAGATTATTTATAGAAACTATAATATCATCTTAATTAGTTGAGTTGTTATAGCCCTTTGGTATTCGCGGCTGCAATGTAGCGTTGCGAATTCTAAAAATACCACTCAACACACAGTAATCGGTTTAGTTAATTGACTAGTCATGTTGACTGTCGCTGCTAATATATTATTCTCCGTTTCAGGCGAAGACTCCGACTGGCCGGCACCTGCGAAAATAAAGAAGTACGAGTCAAATAAATTAGCATCGATCGCGAAACACCATGTAAACATAGTGATGGTAAATAAAACCTAGAGGCAGAACGCAATGAAGCGTTCGAGTAAGATGCTATTGTTGTCATATCGGTAGATAAACTACGGCATTAATCAATGGTACACGACAATGGAGCCGCTCACCTCAAACCTTATAACGACGGCCACCCTTGTGAGACCCCTAAACAACCGTCAAGCGTCGCCGGGTAGAATTGAATATGAAGTGAGGAAAGACGCGGGGTGGATCAAGTTACGCTTGCATTAATATATCGAGGAGTGAGTGATTTCATCTACATAATGCGTCTAGCACCACACTCTCGCTCACGACGTAGTTAACGGTTTCTGTGACTGTTCTGACGACAATTCTACCCACGCTAGGTTTAGGAGTTGGTTTGATAACGTCCTCTATGTTATCCTCTATATTGAAATATATTTATTACAGCAACTTAGGTTGATATTGAAACATGTTACGTAAAACTTTTTCGACTTGTTCAAAACAATACATGCTAAATGTTTTGCTTTCCGATATCTATTTCTTTTGGTATTACATATCTCATATTCTGTCTTGCCCTACTCTTAGTTACTTTTTTCATTAATCATTGGTGTATTGTCTTCAAAATAAACTTGTACACGCGTTCAGTATTAATTAACCCCTTCGTCACAAGCTACATTTATTCCACAAACGTTAATCACGACCCTTTGAATATTTTGCACTAAGCAACACAAGATAATTTCATTAGTCTCATCCACCCCTGACTCCAGTTCAGTGGTAAGGCATTTGATAATTTCATTATTTCTATGTAGATCCATGAATGAGTTTTCGAGGAAACATGTTAATAATATCTCCTTAATCATATAAACCCTTGTCTGAATTCTGTCTGGCTGGAGACAGAAATTGTCGTATTTTTTACCAGAATTTGAAAATATATTATTTGATCTGTCTGACAAAATAACAGCACAAATAAATGTACGTGTAGTTTCTGATCATGATATACATATCTTAAATGAAAAAACAGTTACAATATACAAAATAGATACATGACTTTACAACATCACAGTTCACAGAATACATTAGATGATAATGTAGATGTCCTAAAGTATCTAGGTCATTATTTTAACCACATGAAGACGAGCGACATGTCATCATTCAGGCATTAAGTAGGTCTAGAAATCCATTAGAAGCTAGACAGGTGCCCATTACAACGTAGCAGTATTAACCCAGCCATCTATAAACGGAACATACAGTGCATAATAATATAACGTAACTTCCCTTAATTTGGTTACATAGAGTCGTCAATACTTCGACAATTTTAGAAGTACAGCTAGGCACTTATTTTAGCTACTAAAACATCGATAATAGTGATGTAATACGAAATCGTAGATTAGATTAGTGACTTAAACAATTATCTTGGTACTTGTGGAAATGTTGCCTTATGTAATAAATTGCAGCAACAGAAAATATACCCATATTCTATATCTGCTATAAATGACAATTATTCATCTTATTACTTCTTACTTTAAATTCTACCAATTTACTTTAAGTACTCACTAATTACATCAATGGGTGAAACCATATTTTTTCAACATCTTCATTTACAAGCGGATAAGGATCTATACTAAATAGTCCCTAACCGTTCATCCATTTATTCTTATTATCCGGTCTAACGGACTCGATTTTTTATATCGTAATCGAGAATATTCCGATTCTATTATAGGAAAGGATATTATAGTATAGCTGGCTATCTCTCGGATTATCTTTATTGAATTACCACACGCTGGTCGCAGCAGGCACGGAGCATAACTTAGAAATAGTTGCTCTTTCAACGTGTCGTGTGAGCTAGAATTATTTGTACATGTATTGAACGAAATTTCCACGGCGGAATATCTATCGTAGATGATTTATGTACTGCAGGTTGTATTAGAGGAAGCTGAAGATTATTTTAGCTTTGTGAATGCTTGCAGCAAAATGTTTCTAAGATTTTTGTATTTTTAGTTTCTATCTAATATAGGGTATAAAGGAAAGACAAAATCTGAGCATCTTTACAAGTATGAATAAGATGGTATAGAAAGTGTAAAAGAAAGTCTATTTTACGTTTTACAAAAGAAAAAGTACCTACCCAAATAATTATTTAAATTTTTATTATTTTCCAGATAACCAAGTCGGTCGAGATGTTTTCGATAATCGAAGAACAATAAATAAATAATATTACTAAACCCAGAATAAATTAAGCGAGTTTTTATACTAAATTCTGGTCCTATCGAGTATCTTTTAACCAGCGACGTATAATTATTTTGTATAATTTTTTCTTGAACCCCTCTATTCTTTATTTATTTAGTTGATCAATTTGTTGTTACCCATATAATTTTATTAATTTTCATAAAAAAGTTAACTGTCAAATTCAAAAGAGCTCACTAGTGACCTCTATCTTTACAAACTAAACTAAACGCAGTGTCATTATTTACTTGTAATGTAAATACTCATTCGTCGATTACAGTAGGAACTGCCAACTTTCCTTTGTCGGTTGAAGGTCGGTTCTCATCATTTGCATAACAGTTTCGTGATTCTAAAGTACACGGTCACGACACGACTTTAATGTCGTTTAGTAACACTAATGTCTTACTTTCGCCACCACGATATTTGTTTGTATTGTGTTTGTAATGTTTATTATTGTCATGCTAATGTTTTATGACGTATGTCGTAATTTTATTCGCAATGTTCTATGGATAATCAAGGGTAGATTTGTTGGGTTTGAATGTTATATCTGATTTTTATTAATCTGTATTTTTTTGTGATTAATACCTACTTGTACGTTATAGAAGGGAGCCTACTATTAATGATGAATAAAATTATTTTTATTTATTATGTACTACATCTTAAGGGAACTGAACTGAATAATATATACCTATTAAACGAATTTTATAACCGACTGCCATGTTGTTTTATTTTTATAACTTTTAGTTTTAGTGTTAAAAAATGGAGCCGAATTCATTAATACATTAGGTACTTGTTAACATACATACATATACAACATAAACACACATATACCTACATAGGCTTGAAAAACAGTTATCATCTTTCTAACGCAAAAATGTAAAAGCAGAAAATAATATCACACTGTTTATGTCTTAGCATTAACTTACAAGAATAACAAGTGTGTCAAGTGTGTAGAATAGTTTAGGTTCGTGGTTGGCAAAGGGCGTTACCATAGCTACATGTGGCTCTTTGGCTCCTTAAGTGCGGCTCTATCAGAAAGATCCACAGAAAACGCAATAATATTTTTATTAAAAAATGTACTTATTAAATTTTGTTTTATTTTGTAAACTAAAAGTTTACTAAACAAGCAGATTTGATTCCTAATTTTTTTTTTTACTGTTGCAATGTTCATATTATTTGGTTCTTTAGCTAATTAGTGTGCCGACCTTTGGTATACCTATACCAGAATATAGGTATCGTATCATACTATATATAAATATC
The DNA here is from genome assembly GCA_001278395.1 of Lerema accius. Lineage (NCBI taxonomy): Eukaryota > Metazoa > Arthropoda > Insecta > Lepidoptera > Hesperiidae > Lerema > Lerema accius. The sequence goes on from LGAG01000003.1 coordinate 1,510,076, forward strand.
GACACATAGTGAACACCTGTCCCATTATTATATAGGATTGAACACTAGCAGACAACGTTTAAAGAAGGCATGGAAAGGGAGGAGACAACCCGTCAATGATAACTGAAATCACCAGCTGTTCAGTCTAGGGCACTCTGGTTCTACAACGATTACTAAATTAAACGGTGTGTTTTTAAAGGGTTAATTATAGCCAGTAACTGTATTGGTGTATAGTTTAATTTATAGTGAGATTAAGGTGAAGGTTAGTCCAATTTGATAGTCAATTGTAAGCAAATTTTGACTTAGGTAAATATATAGGTACAATAAGTTTGAAATCCGCAGCCTTATAGGTATTTAATTTTAAAAGCAAATATTCACCAAATTCGGATGAAGTAAAGTTCATAAAATTACATAAAATATATTTTTAATAGATAGTATTCAGAATAATATTCAGTTTGGCTATTAATATAACATTTGATATGAATATGCTGTCACAATTCAATGTAAATTAAATTGTAGAGTTTAAAAAATCCATTTTTAAACTTAGTTCCTTAATAGCTACCTAAATACTAAGTTCCAATCGTACTACTGAACATTTCAACACATTAAAATACATCGATACTTAGTAAAATGACTTTTAACATGTTCGTGTATTAAATGACGTTAAATTTTACAGTAGATAGCGTATTTAATATGACGATAAAACAGATGCGATGTGGGAACATGCTGCGTTGAAAGGTGCATGAAATGAGCGTTTTACGCATGTTACATAACATTATACAGAAATTAACAAATAATAATGTTACGTAATACGTACGTAATAATTAAAAATGATTTTAAATATCTGTCAAGATCCCGTCAACACTAAGATGTAGGTATTTTTATTAAATGCTCATCATATTGGACAACTTATGCTGATGGTAGATCCATTGAAGTATCTAGACAAGAACACCAAATATCGGTTCTAATTTTGGTCGTAATCCAGAAGGCACAAAATTATTAAAACCCATACCGCAGTTTAGTAGGAGATAAGTGACAAAAACTCGGACGCTATGATTTTATATATTGAGTTTTAATTATTTTTGGATATTGACTTTTTTTAAAGAACATGACTGGGCTGTCAGTAGGAAAAGTAGTTGCATACAGCGCATCTAATTAATATGTCACGGAGCAAGAATTCACATTACAAACATTGTAGAGGCTTTTGTTCTTTTTCATTGGCAAGTGTTCTATTCCCATCGGTTCATCTATTTGTGGATATCCGACGGGCGAAATGTCGGGCGCCCGATCCTGTTGCAGCTACTATATTATTTCAGGATAGTTGGTGCCTGTGACGTCACACGTATTAATAATAGCATTTTTTTTATTAAGTATGTAGGTACCTACATGTGGTAAAAAAATGAAAATAATAAATTTGTATGGCAAATCCTGTCCTATTTTTAATGTCGAATTGTATTCTAAAGTGTGCATTTTAATCTTTTATAATTATAGGTATTTTTATTTTTCTATCTACAATTTTTTTTCTTATTTTAAAACAGATTTTAGATCTAACAGCAGTTTCGTTTTCTTAAGTCGATACCTACTAGACCTAGGTACTTATTTATAAACAAGTATAAAATAAGCATAGGTAGGTATTTATCTGAGGTGCGAAATTAAATACCTTGATATGAGTACAGCATATAATTTAAATTAAAACGTAAGATGAGTACACTAATCTACTTTATCCACGCAACATTTTTTCTAATTAATTATACCAACTGCAGATGTTTCATAAATGTTGTCATATCACGATAAAAAAATACCACAAGTATAACTTTAGCAGCTGAAAACTTAAAATAAACGATCACATTTATTTATTTCGAACTACGTTTTCTTTTTAATTGAACATACAAAGTAGGTATCACGTTTTGCACATCAAGATCTGCAAGTTTTTAAAAGCTCATGTTAATGTGCGAGGGACGCCCTATTATCATTAAATGATCATTAATCTATTCGTTATCTAGTTGATGATGTTATAATTGTTGATATGTTATGTTAGTGGCAATTAACACGATTCCTTTAGTGATCAATCCGGTAGTAACTGTTAATTGATTTATAATTGTTATTGGAATACGAGTAATTGCAACTGGGTTTATTTTCTTAGTAATTGACGGTGTTTAGTTTCGCTATTTACCTATGAAATTATTCTTCTGTTTTGTAATTTCAATTCTTCTTAAGTAGACATGTTATGTAATAGGTATCTGTTTAGAAATATTATTAAAATCAATATCTTGACTGACTGAACTAACAAATGCGGCACATACCTAATTATTTTGGCTGGTATGGAGGTCCGATATTTCGTTTCCTCACAACTTAAAGAAGAATTTACAAATAAGGTGTCTTTGAAAACGTCATGTTTGTCAGTATGTTATACAATAAGTGACGTCACATTAAATAACTTAAATAACTTTATCTAACACTAGAAAGCGTACTTAGTCATAAAGGCATATTGTTGGTAAATAAATAAACATATTACCCATTTAATAAAAAGTCGTAACTGCGACACATGGACATCAGAAACATCACAAACGTCACCGACGCGTTGCCAACCAAAACCGAAATGTAATATCTAGGTTCATTATAGCCCCCGACACTACTTACCAATATCATGTCATTATCCAAATTGGATTCAATAGAATAATGAGTTCTGAAGTAAACTGCTAAATGGCAAATGGTCGTTATCATTCGACCCTTTTAAGATAAAGTCTTAGATAAGAGAAAAGGAAATACCATATTATTTTAGTATTCATATTTCTTACTCTATTTGTCTTCTCTTGTTAAAGGTAATATGACCTGGTTACTAACCATTTGAGGTCCTATGCCCTATAAATAGAAGAGTAGGTATCTGCTTATAGGACTAGACACTTATATTAATTATAATGTCGATAACTTATACAAACCATTATGTTTTTTCGATAGGTTTGATGTCTGGCCTACTAAGTAAATTTTTTACAAATTCTAAATCATAAATCTTTGTTATTGTAACTAAAAATGTAAAGAAGGATAGGTACTGGCTGAATTTGCAGTAGGTAGGTAGGTACTTAGGTACAGTATAGTTAAGCATGGTGGGTAAAAATTTCTTCTTACATACATAAAAGTTACCGTTGAGATTAAATATGGTGGTATAAACAGTGCAGTGACTTACCTTGTCCTGTTACCATAAGGTCTTATGTACTCAATATTAAGATTTTAGGTAGATTCCTATAGTGCCTTTATGTTCCGTTTTAGCAACCAAATGTAACATGTAGGTATATTCTATGGTTGAATGGTGAGTGTACACGAATGTCGTCCAAAGGGTACTTGGTTCGATTTCCGGGGAGGTAGAAATTTAGATTATATAATTTTAATTTAAGCAGGTACCTACATTCTCGGTCTAGTGTGTGTGTAGCCTTTGTGTTATTCGTAGAGCCTATACAATTTGGAAATCTTAAAGTTGGACTATAGATAGGTAGGTAAGTGTGTTTTCTTGTTAACTATTATATTAGATATTGGTCGTAGGTATAGGTACAGGTACTTTTCCCTAAAATACATTCGTACCTATTTCTTTCAACTGACCACTCTTTTGATTCTATTTCAAAAATGTATCTCACAATTGCAGACTCCATCTATATTTAAATCTGCGTAAGTGGGTATAAGGTGGCTACATCGAGATAGCTACGAGTTCATACGTGCCTCGTTACATGACGTAACTCCCTCTACGCCGTAGCCGCTGTTTGACGGAGCAACGCACAAAAATATAATTAACAAGGATAGATGTATATAGCTTACCATATATGGAAAGGAGACGGTTGTACCTCACTCGACGTCATCTTCAAATGCTTGACGTGTACACGCTGTCGCTCAAGTTTCGCTGCTCCGTTGATCGTGATTTTAATATTTATTGTTGTAAGAAAATTATGAGTAAAGATTAGATGTAAAGGAATTCGATTTAATCAATTCTCTATAAGTTATTAAGAAGGCTACCTATATCGCTAAAATATTATTTTATTTCAAGTAGGCATCAAATATTAAGTAGGTAGGTATCTACCTACCTAGGTGTTCGTTAATTAATAATATGATAGTGAGCAATTAATTATGCAAATAATAGTTTTGGGTATGTTTCAGCAAGTAGGTTGGTGAAATAAAATGTAGATAGGTATTGATCTAGGTACCTATCTATCATCCGTTCATTACAACTTGAGCTTGACACACATTATTGATTTAGGTACCTACCTACCTACTCAGAGATAGGTAGGTAATTATTACGCAACTAATAATAAAATACCAAATAGGTATTTTCATTGTTGCCTAATTATACTTAGGTACGTTTTTATTTATTTATAACTTAGATACATAGATAGATAGACAAACACTTTAATGCTTGTACCTACACCAACTATTGCTTGTAAACTTAAAGTTTTGGTAACGACATGGACCCAGTATAGGTAATTAAATATTAGGTACCTACCTACTTATCTACATAAAGACACGATACCTACCTACTTACTTTGAGGTGTACTTTTAGGTGTAGCTACGTTATAAAGTGATAGTTAATAGATTTAATGTAACATTAGCTAGAAGATGGTAAAAAGCTTAATTTGTATCCCTTAGACCTACGATTAACAGCATACTTAGGTGCATGTCGTATTTTATATAAGTAGGTACCTACCTAATTTTGTTTTTTTTTATGCTACCCGAAATTTTGAAACCATATATTATTCTTAAGGAAAATAAGCCAAAATACAGTTGGTACGAAAATAATAATAATAATAGTGTCATCCGAGGTAACGAAACCTGCGTCGCCCGGTATACAATATAACAAATGATTTGGGCTGCGTCCGAGTGGCTCGCGCTAGGGTGTGGCGGCGGGGGGCGGGGCCAAACTAAAACCCGCCTTCGAACAAAATGGCAGCCTCTTGCGCGCCAATTTTTGAATTCGCTCCGTTCTACGTGTTTGAAGAAAAAGTCAAATACAATTTCTAGACTAAACTTCTATGTTTACAAGTTTGAAAGTATTTTGAGGCCTATATTTAAATGCTTCAATATCTACTTTTCTATTTAGTTATTTTTTTTATTTAATTTCTAACACTGATTTCAGGTTAATTATTATTTGTATAAATATTTAAATATAAATTACAATTCTGAATAAAACCAATACAAGTGCTTATAACTATTAACACCTAACATAATTATTTTCTTACTTATGGTAGAGTCATATTGAAGTTGAAGGAATCTCTTAAGAATCATAAAAATGTTCATTACTTTTGTTACAAGCATTAATTGCTTTTATATTAGTCAATATATTAAATTAAATTAAATAAATCCAGTGAGCATCATCACATTACCATTATTACAAAAAGTGTAATAACATGCCATTACAGTTATGAGTTTACACTTATTCATTTCAACGTAATAAATGTCGTAACATAATATGTGTCATAAATTAAAATCTCAGCACAAAGGACCGCCGGTTCAGTCGAGCATCTATAAACAAATCGTTATTGCGATTTAAGGACCCATTTAAAACCTATAAATTCCAAAACGCAACACAAATACGACCTAAAGTTTATCACGATAGAGTCTAATACATTTTTTAACAAAAACGTCTTGGCGCTCATAAACTATTTTGAGTAAAAGCGAAATGAACGAACGATTTTGGTGTCCCTTTCTGACTAGTGTGGAAGTTCGTGGGTTAGAGCGAGAGGGTGAATATTTACGATGTGTTTATATCGATACGGCGGTGTTGATTTAACCATTGCTTTGGTTTATTGCAGTCAATAAAATTGAATGTTATGAGGCAAGGTCGCACGTGAAAGATTGCTTGTAATTTATGTCTTCATCTCAGGACAGTACGCTTTTCAAACATATATTATAGGTACACGTACTGTGTTCTTTATCAAACATTTTAGTGCTTAGTGGAGAAAAGGTCAATTTGACACTAATTTATTATGCAGTTGACAGTACTGTGTTTAAATTAATGTTATACTGACAGAATAACTTGAGAAATATGTTAATAAGTACTTCTATAGAGAGTTGACAATATTTTCATGTTTATGTAATTGGCCAGTATTTTTCAAAATCGAAACCATGGTTTCAGTCTTTTGAAAAAGTAGCTATATTTTTCCCTGCTATTGTAGGTACCTAATATCTTCACAATATTTTTTTAACTGATAACAGATAATGATAGTTACAAGCAGAGATAAATAATATAACAATTACTTGTATTGACAGGTTTTGGTAATTATCAAGAAAATAGTCAAATTTATGTAGAGTTGTAGAGCTAAACTAGGGTAGGTAATTCAGTTAATTTAAGATACTGGCCTTATTATACCTTTGTATCTTCTTCTAGATGTGTATCACACATAAAAACAGTGAAAAAGGACAATATGGTACCTATAGTTTTGTACACTAGAGCTCTGAGCCATTTTCATTTAAATAATTAAGTAAATATTTATAAACAGATAACATTACCTCATTGACTATTATTTACAGTATATCTAACTCAAAGTAACTTTTAAGTGCTCTAAAAATAAAATTAACTTTTTCCAACTACTAAGCTCTCAGTCAAAATCCCAGTAAGTACCTAAGTAAATTAGTATTTTTTTTTAAACAAAAATGAAGTTACCTAATTCACTATTACAGCATATCTTACACAATATAGGTAGATACCTAGGTACTTATCTATTACGTATGTCAAATTGAAATTAAGCTTGACTATACGAGTACAGCAGATTACTTAAAACCGCACTACTGTAGTTCTACTGTAGTAGTAGTAAGTTCACTAACTTCAAACATATTATTATTGATATCGATGCCCTCCAAACTCGCTCCAGTATCAGTTAGTTTAAAGGTCAGTGTAAATTGGTCAGTCAGTCATCTGCCACAATGATAGCCAAGTGTTATTTATGACGCGATGTGCCACTGCACTTACTCCAGATTGGGTTCACGGTCGTGTGATAGCATTGACATCTGTTGTGGACCTATATTGTCTATATCTGTAGTTTCAACGATATTTTGTATGAACAGCACGACTCTAACAAAGATTTTAATACTACATTTGGGGGAGAAGTCGAAAATTCTGGTCCTATTGTGGTAGGTAGAAGAGATTGAAAAATTAGGTGTATTTCTTTTTGTTGGCGTTTTGAAAAGGTATGATAAATTGTTTGAAATTTCAATCATGGGAACCAGTGACCACATTCGTAGTAAGTAGGTACCTAAATAATTTTGTTTTTTAAATTGTTACAGACTAGGTAGTTTATTGAAGGTCTTTACTTTTTACGTAATTTAGTATAAATAATTATTGAAATTCAAATGAGGGTCTCCATTTGGGAAGTCTAGAATAGGTACTGACAATAGTCTATTTATAATTGAGAAAAGATTAGAAGAGTTTTAGGAAAACAGAAAATTTTCACAAGTAGGTACATTTTGATTGAGTAGGTAAATATATTAAAGAAAAAATAAGAATAAACAATTAGGTACTTCAGTTAATACATTAGGTATCTACATTACCTATCTACCGAAAAAAAACGTAACATCTTAAAGAAAAACCTTCCCAATAAGCCAAGAAATAATATACTAGATATAGCAGTACCTAAACGACTTCCGGAAAGCGCATCATATTACTGGCCGTCAGTCAGACAAATACAGGGTCATTTAAAACCCTGCAAAACCATAATTGCCTCAATTTCGAACTTGTCAAAATCGCATTAGTTCGACCTTACGTGGAGAATAATGGTGCGCCTTCAGCGTTCATTGGATGTGAGGCATTATTAAAAACTCATTAGAGCGAGCCACACCTAGCCGTATAAATAACTGTTCGTGTTGAAACAGAAAAAAAAGTAATTTTCAGATTTGTAGGAGGGGCGGCCAATCACCCACGGCTGTGGCTGACACGGAAGGAACCGGGCTTGTATCACGCGAAATCATTATTTAGTCGTTAGGGAAACGTATTATAATGACGCGAGCTCAAAGTCGATTCTGGCTTCTAAACAGTGAAAGCCTGGGATTTACTTGTGATGTGGCGATGGCTCAAGCGTATGTCGAACTCTTATTACTTAGATAGATTAAAAAATGAATAGATCTTTCTGTGAAAATTGGTACCTACATAGTAAAAAGTACCTATACCCATGATGACTAAAAAGTTTGATCTTTAAAAGTCTATTTCCATAAGAAAAGTATTTTAATGATAGATGTAACTATCATAATTTAAAAAACTGATGATACAGAGTCAACTTAACGTCAGAATAGGAGCCCTCATACAAAAAAAGAAATTAGTTATAAGAAGTAAAATTAGATAAAAACAAAATTAAATACATTTATAAGTACTAGCAATCTGTGATATGACAGATTAATGGCGTTGCTATAACATAGGTATGATTCTCGGTCACATGGTGTAAGGTATAAAAAAGAATAGCTCAAAGTACTTTCTCTTCGTGAGTAACGTTAAGTAAGTTAAGGTATTTAAATATAGATTAATTTAAGTCGTAATCAAATTGAGTCTTGCAATTTCCGAGTATTTTTTTTCTAAAAATGATGAAAAAATCTTATGTTTACAAAAAATAAAATAGTATCTCAAGTAGGTATTTCAAACAGGTAGGTATCTAATGAATTAGTATGACTATTTAAGAGCTAATTGTTTGACAGACAAACACCATAAACATAATTTATTTTTATTAATTTACGAGAATATCAGCCTCTTAAAGTACAGAAGGTAACAAGTACAATGAAAATCTTTGAATACAATCATTATGCTTTATTAATTTCATGTATTTATATATTTATGACAATATCGTCTCGCCTAACCTTATTAAGTTACTAATTATAGTTATATTTCATAAATTTTGAATTGATAGGACATAATGGTAAATAAAATCGATTAAATTAGGGTTCCATTATCATTTCTAGAGACCTAATTGTTGAAAGTCGAAGAACATATATTGTCAGGTCGCCTAACAATTGAAACTTAGTGTAAATTTTCGTAAAACTAATTTTACTTGTACAAATTTTACAAAACCGAAAATTAATGTTGACAATTCTATCTGGCAAGGGACTGATTTAAATCGATGCACGAATCGATTGCACTTAAAAAGCGATTGATTTGTTATTGAACGATGCCATTTATATTTCAATAAATCTTTCATGAATCCTTCATTTCATGAATCACGCAATCAAACAATGCTTACTGCTACAACAAAAATACAACATAAAAATGAAATATTTGAGCAAATTCTAATTAAAACAAAATTCATCCCAGCCAGACAGCCTTAGAAAATTAACCAATCGAAGAATTATGGAAGTAGCAAACCTAATATAATGATTTAATAAATAAATACCGCGTAAAATATCGACAATATACAATTAAAACAATTTACATTCACTTAACGAACACAGCACAAATTATATTATAATGTGTATAAGTTGAAACGGCTCACTGAGTTCTTAAAAAACATTCACTAGTTACAATCTATGTGAAAAAAAACAATTTACAATAAATAGTTTACATTACGAAAAAACGTATAACGTTAATCCCGACAAGTCAACCTTTCAAAGTCACGCTCGTTATCAGTACCTATCGTAAGACTATCGTGTTACAAGTAAATATTTAGTGTTTGATAATTTTACGTATATTGGTTTCCTTAGGCAATGATTTTATAAAAATACCTTTTGTCTCCGTGAGACTTGTATATGAACGGCCGAATGCTGATTGCATGTCACACACACATGCTTACTAGGTACTCCTTTTATACAAACATTGAACAACCAGTAGTATATTTTCTAACTTTGGTATACTGTGTACGTGTCATCGTACCTACTTTCCATAAAGAGATTCAAATTATGAAAAAGATAGGTAATTAAATGTTCTGCACCTACAGAAGGTAACTTTTATTCCACTACATAAGAACGATTAGTGAATTTCTCTGCATCGATGTATAAGGTGATAATTATCTAAACATGCCTCTGATAAGTCCAATTTTCCATTAAATGGCACGACCTTAGTCCGTGTAAAATGAAATAAAAAAAATATTGATAATCGTAAGCTTTACCCTTGCAACATTTTACAATAATGTTATAAGAATTCTTATAATTTTATTTTTATCAGTATTAATTACGTATATGTGTCTTCGAAAAATCGTATACATTGCACTTGTATAACTGGCCTTCCCAACTACGAATTACTTGTCCCATGAAGATCAGTAAACGCGGACGTTACTTGACAATATGACAACAATATGACATGACGACAAAATTTTATATTATGCGAGTAGAAAAGTTACGTAATATTATTTCCTTTTTTTCTTGTCTTAATTTTGTCACTACTGTTCCTACCCTAGCAGGTAGAGACATGCAATTGGTAAGTCATATTGATATTGTAGTCATTTTGATATTCTTCAGTAAAATATACTCGTTACGTCACGCGTTACTCATATCCAGTGAGACAGTCCCTAGTACAAATCAGAGAAGATTCACGTATTACAAACTCGTCCCCGCGAATTAAAAAACATCGTTGCTTTCCAAAATTAATCTCAATAATATTATTCACACTAAAACAATTGTACATAATAGTTAAATCTAAAATTATTGTTTATATGTACAGAATAGCATTTCGATAGCTTAATTAGAAATAAAATATCAAATATATTAAATAATAACAATATCGATACTAATTGCCTTCTTATCAATGGTTAATTATAAGAGGTCCTTATGGTTTTGTGATTCATATTGTAAGAAAAAGTTTTTTTCGACAAAGTGCTCGACACTGAAATATCAATATGAAAGAGAATAAATGAGAAATAAGTAGGTTTATATTACAACTATGAGTGAATGAGTCTGTGGGTCATACAGTAACGGATGTTACAATAAATTGTTACGTCAAGCACTTTGACAAGAATTTATAAGGTCCAATAAACCAATTGCGAAAGAGTGGACAATTCGAATGTCCGTTCAGTTCCCAAACAATATTTCGATTACATTATAATCGAATGCAATCACTTCGAACTCGATGCAGTTTAATTATCATAAACACTGCGTTTTTGGTAATTATTGGTATTGAGATTGTTCTATAAATTAATTTATACTTAACAACTGTAAAAATCTCTTCATCACACTATCATTACTCTTTATGCCAAGTCACTAAGTTACGTATTAGTTATGTAATATTATGAAAAGTCCAACATACAATTTATACAAATTAAACTGTTCTAGTAACTGGATCGCTGGATCGATCGTTCCAGATCGTTCGAAAATAAAGAGTTGTGAGTATGGTTCTGAAACTGATCGATCGTGAGTCCTGATGGACTGTTTACTGCGGTGAGGTAGGCGGGCTCATGTTGTCTGGTTCATCCCCGGAGCCTGGCTCGCCTTTGGTTTTGTTTTCCTTCTTCCACTTCATGCGACGGTTCTGGAACCAGATCTTGATCTGGCGTTCGGTGAGACACAGCGCATGCGCGATCTCGATTCTCCTCCTCCGCGTCAGGTACCGGTTGAAGTGGAACTCCTTCTCCAGCTCGAGCGTCTGGTACCGCGTGTACGTTTGTCGGCCCCGTTTCCGCTCTGGAATTGTACGAAATGTCATGTTAGAAAGATAATACGAATTTATATTTTTATGGAATCTTCACTTATTTCATAGAGTAAACATAAAGTATGACATAGAGTTTCAAAAATGTATATTGCTTCAAATTGAAAAAAAAAATTGTCATCGATATTTTTTTACAAAAACTTAATATAATATATGCAATTAAGTATTGGTATATTTTTTTCATACCAACATGTTTTATACAGGTAAACACCCACTTGTTCTTAGGCATATATAACATACAATTGGTACCAACTATGAATGTAAAAATCAATAGTTTAAAATCCAAATTATACTACCATAATGAAACATTTTAAAGTAGGTGATAAAAAGATTGTGAGGCAGCCCTAAGCGCTGGCAGACGTTAAAAACTGCATAGGCATTTCTGATAAATGGTGGTTATTTGTAAACAGCGAACACTCCCGACGAAGTTAATTGAAAATTGTTTTGAGCTTATCAATTTGTTAATTGTTTTTGCTTGTTCGGCATTTCTCTCGGCTGTCGGGGGTAAAGTTTTATTATACATAGAGACCAAACTTTGTAAACAGCATGTGGAACTACGTCATTCTTATTATTAATATCAATCGAATCTTAAGTAATAATACAAATATATTTGCTGAGTCATAGGGTTGACAGTTCTTAAAATCAATATTTTTAAATAGAATACTTCCTCTATGGAATGTGTTTAACGCCTTGAAATTCGGTACTAATCATGTAGTTTTCGTATAAATTACTACTGTATTCTGCAATTTTATTGCAATGTAATAAAATTCATTGCACATATCAGGCAACACACACACTCCCACAGCCTATGAGTAAGAGGAATTCCTTTATCATAGTATTCCAACATCAACTAATGTAATACAACTACTTACTACTAATTTAATATAACAACTAATGTAATATTTCGCTATGTATACAAGTAGCCTAATTTTCAACTGCTACTTTGCATACCACTGTAATGCAACGAAGAAAATAACAAAGCACGATGTAGCACAGCATGCCGGAGCGTAGAGCGCTAATGGTAGAAAGTTCTACGTGAACAGAAAGAACAATAAAATAAAGATAGGTACAGTGGGGTTTAACTACTGAATGCCTAGTCTATGAATAGTGATATGAAGGACTCGGTATGAGTGAGATAGTGAGTGCGTATGTAAGTAGAGTGAGGGAGAGAGCTGTACAAAACAGCAAATCTATTTTCCAGAACGAAAAGCATTGATATGTCGCATGATTTAAGCTACATACATGTATAATCTGAATCTGCAAAGTAATAACCACGAGTTGGAGAAACAGATAGATTAACAATAAAACCAACAAACAGTATTCATCGATAAAAAAAAAACCTTATTTTATTAATTAAGTTTTTAACATCCATTGAAAATATTTGTCTCTCTTATAGATTTAAGGAATATGGCAAAGTTGCAATGAATATGAAACTAATCTGAGTAAGTAGTATAAAACCTTGGAGTAGTGAAGTATGTAGGTATAATATTTTTGTAACAACCAAATCTAATAATTACGTCTGTTAAATAACGTCGCATTTACATTCATATAAAATTAACATATATTAAGGTCATAACAGTTATTAAAACGGATTAAGTATAATAGCCAGACTATTATAAACTAAAAATATTAGTTTTTCACGACATTTTTTACTAGTCTCAAATATACAAAACTATAGCACTACATTGGCCATAAAAACTTGAATACTAAATAGTCAGGTAGGTATAATAAAAATGCTTAGTAACATTTCCGTGTGTCATATCTTTATCTTTTATTTTGCTTGTTAATTGATTGCACGCGTTCTTTTTGATCTCATAACCCTCACTTGTCCAACTTAGGTCCCAATAATTGTCCCATCACTAGTATGAATAACTGAATAAGTGTGATGTTGCATGGATATGTCATAAAACCCGTTGGGTGTATTTATTCGAAGACACGGTTCGAACCGCTACCGAAGCCAATTAAAATAATTTAAGACGCCGCAGGCCTTTTTCATTTTGTAGCCATTACTCTTTGAGAGATGCGAACCCTATTATACACGGTTTAGATGATGCCCTGAACTCTGTAATTTGTTTTGAATTAAAAAACAAATCATACGCTTAAATTCCAGGTTATTATGCGTTTAGTGAAATTAATAGAATTTTAGGTGAATGTACGATGAGCGTTTATTAATTGGACTGGTTTATGAACATGATTGTTTTACAATTGTGTTAGTAAGAATGAGTTTTTGAAAATAGTAATTGGAGAAACAGATTAACCATGTAATGAGAAGTGGTCAATTTCATCCATAGAAATCATTTAAATTACCTATACCTAAACATGACCGATGAGTTGCAGAACAAAAAAAGGAAGAAAGAAAGTAGCTCTCAACCTGCAGCTGTAATAAGATGACACAAGCTAAATATTTGTGACCAAACAGGAAACAAAACAGACACAATCCACATCAAAAATTTCATTCGAAAGTTCCCTAGAAAGTTTGAGTCAATTTTGATCCAAATAATTGGCCTGGTTGAAAATGAAGTTTCGCCAACTACGCCATAAAACCAAACTCGGTTGATTATTTTAGTTTCAACTGAAACACGCAAAACAACTTGCAATACAAGATAAACACGCGAACTTCGAAGAAACACGCCACAAAACCTGGGATTACGTTTCGAGTGACACCGACCCTGCCACTCTTTCCCAGGAATATTCATAACTTAAAAAACAAGTATGTTATGAGCTCGATGACAAAATAAACGTTTTCTAAGAGGAGAATGACTTGACAACAACTTTGGAACCAGTAACAAATGGCGCCTTATGCTAAAGTACTCACTTGAATATTAAAATATATCAAATCTGACTATGAAGAAAATCATATTGTATAACCAATACAAACAAAATGAGAAAGAGTGAACTTGATGAACTTTGAATTTTAGAGTAATAAGAATATAAGCTTACTAATAATTAATTAACCTTCACTAATTTTTAAGCCAAAATATTAACATGACAGTGCACAAAATGCAAAAGATATTAATAATATAGTATCCAGTATTGCAAGTATAATTTCTTTGTATGTTCACTTGCATATATTCGAATCCAATATAAAGCCATCATCAGACAGTTGAACGATAAAGGCGAAGGGTAAAGAAAACGGACTCAATCTTGAGACTATCTTATTCATAATATCCGAATGTAAGGAACGAAGCGAGCAACAATTCATGAATGCGAAAGATCCAGTGCTTGGAACAAGTGGTGCAGCGTATTCAAAATTATTGGCCACTTGTTGCACCGGAAATTGATTACAGCCTCATCGCACCGCTTTTGGGAGGCATTCAAGAATGCAAATGTTATTGTCCAACGAATATTTGGTTTAGTTTTTGCCGTAGATACAGCGATTGATTTGAGACTTCTTCAATTATGAATTATATTGATATGATACGTCTATAAATTTACTACCATACGGGGCAATTCTAAGAATCTATTGACAACAAAATCGAGGGATTCAATTTGGCGTCGTAGTTTCGAATCTATCGTCTACATCTAACATTCAAGTATAGGTTGTCGTCAAGTAAGACATCGTGCAATACATTTCCATATAAATAAATGTCTCTCTGTTGTCGTAGTCATGTCGAGCAATTGAAGAACTGCCCATTGAAGAATTTATAATGAATTCAATGATATCTGCTATCTATCAATGATTGTTTGATAAAATAATAGTTGTTCTCTGATTGGCACCACTTTAATTCAGACTCTTATTTATACATTGTCTTTTAAAGTTAAATTTATTTAAACGATGAAATAATATATTCTGTTATTTATTTTTAGCAAAGTGTGACCACAATATCACCATCATATTTAAAGGCGACATAAAAAGTACGACATCTTTATATTTATTGGTCCAATAAACTTGATAATTGTCAAGACATTGACAAGACGAACACAAAACTTTTAATTACTACGTTTTCACTCGACAATATCGACAGAGGAATCAAATTAGCAACTCATAGATACGTAAACCTACATCGTCTTATAATACAAAATTCACAAGCACTATGAAAATTAAAACCATTACCGATCTTGGCCACGGATCCATGCCACACATAAAATATACAAAACAAAATCATACACAGCATATAGCTCATGAAATCCCCTTCCCAGCGGACTTTATATATTACACTAGCGGTTTCATCGCGCACTCAGATGCATAAAACATGATCACAACGTCAGATTTAAACCGTACGTAATAAGAACATTAAGGCGGTCGGAAGGCGGTCGGTTTGCCCGTGGTCTATACAGACTTACAGACTAAATGGTTTAGGGTAATGTTTGTAATACGATATGTCACAAACAGAATACAGTAGGTGTAAGTAGTCGTTGGTTAAATGATAATGGAGTGGACAAGTGTACATGGGAGGAAATTCTCATTTTTATCTGTTTTGCGTCGATATAAAAAACTTGACCAGATACATGAACATTGCTTTCTTAGCAAATGTTGTTATTTTGCCATATAGTATTGAACTGAAGTAAAATTATCTTAATTAAAAAAGGTAAGTTAAAAGACGAGTTTTATTGAAAGACAAACCTATAAAAATACTTTATGAAGATGACTGGTAAATTCAGGAACTGGGTAATGAAAAGGGCGTTTATAACGCCGCGATCGACATGCTCGTGTGTTCTGGCAAAACGAAATCGCAGCTTTAGGGGCGTCGGGCGCAGCGCTGCATGTGTCGCCCGGCGCGTATAAATCATCGCGAGGGTTACAAAATCGGCCCAGCTTACTTTCACGACAACGGACACGCGTGAGACGATGCTTGGCTTTTGAGCGTGAGACTAACGTAATTATACCTCTTACTAGGGTTTCTATTAAACGGCTAATGACTATGATCGAAATCTGCGTTTGAAAATAATTATTAGATACCTTATTTATTCGGACCTGGTGATGAAGCTATGACTATGATGAAGCAAATTTCTGCGTTTCTCTTTATATCTACATAGAAATGTTTTATTTCGCGAATTTTAATTAAATAACCGTAAATGATAATTATGATTATGACTAAGAAGTTACACGATATCATTACAATTTCTACGTTAAACTCGTTCAATGCCCTCTACCTGTTATCTTATACATCTCAGCTAACAATAACGCAACATTTGCTTGAAATTTAGGGAGGTTTAAAAACGTTTTAAATTTAACAAAATTATTCATAAAATATTTAACCAGAACCGATCCACTCAATTTTAGCTATATGCAATCTGATACATATTTTATCAAATCTTTTTTGTAGCATATTTCTTTGACTATACCAGCACTAAATTATAAGAATCTTGAAGACCTCATTGGCCTTTCTTGGTATCGACTGACCGGCTTTTTTGACCCTTTACCTTTCGTGCCCCGTTCTATCGTGTAGGTAATCAGACAAATGCGATGCGAGATAGTCCGGCCGGTCAATATTTTAGCACGCACTTTATCCAGATAAATGTAAGCCGACCTGCAGGTCTTTAGCAGATTACTCTTACCGCAAATGTCTACAGACAGCTATATACCTTAAAGCTATGTGTGTGTAGACTCTTTTTCGTTGATTAGGATTAGAGTTGCAATCCACCTGGGATTGAAATTTGTTACTGACTTCAAATGAAGTTACAGTGCTACTTGAGCATTTTGACTTGAAGTCAATCATTGTAATCACACTTGACTTGTAAATTGGATCGAAATTTCTGATGCACAGTTCGTAACTAGTATAGTAAAATTGTAGTTTGAGATTGTATGGGTGACTATAATGGCGAAGAAATCATCAAGCAAAGAGTAATAATAAGTATAAACAAAAGCATTGTTGAAATATAACTTGTATGTAAGCAGCAGGCCTAAATACCAAATTCATCATGGGATGACAAGTGAAAAGAGCTTTTAATTTAATTCGTTGCGGTATCGCGTCGAGGAATACGAAAAAAATACAGCAACAGCTTGGAGCGATATCGACAATCCATAATTCATGTCCTACAATTTCATACATTTACAGACGAATAAATGGGTATACAACACGCTTTGTACGTTAAACGATTCGAGACTTTATTCCTCTCGGTAATAAG
Source organism: Lerema accius (assembly GCA_001278395.1). Taxonomy (NCBI): domain Eukaryota; kingdom Metazoa; phylum Arthropoda; class Insecta; order Lepidoptera; family Hesperiidae; genus Lerema; species Lerema accius. The sequence goes on from LGAG01000003.1 coordinate 1,527,717, forward strand.
TTAAAATTGCCTTATGTTCTTTCATTCCTTGTGACCTTCTGTTATGGGAGCACCACTCAGTGTATTGCAACATCGTACATGATATCAAACGGGTATTCAGATTAATGCAATTTCTCTTAAACGCTTACACGTCGTAAATAAAATTGCTGGTTTCCGACGAAGTCTCGGAACCAAAGGTCGAACTCTGCTTAATAAGTTTAATTGATATTGCAATTGAGCAAAAGGAGATACGAGTTTAATTACTTTACATACGAAGCGGTGTAATTAAGATGCGTATAAGAAATAAAGTAACCGATCCGACTCTATCGATCATTCCTTATATCGGCGCGTTTGTTGCGCTAATCACGAGTGATTCTGATATTCCTTTTTATCGATATATTTCGATATTGAGTCAGTAATCATTTTTATCGCTTTAGTTGTCAGTTTTATCCGGAGTTTTTACAAGGATATCAGACTTATTTACGATCGATGTGAAAACTACTTTGAAATTTAATGGGTTCTACGATTTTGATGGATGTGAGTTAATTTGATTTCTAGTCAATCAACTTTGCAATATTGTCTATAATTTTGGTATTACAAAACCTAATAGGTTCATCCACTTTGGGTTTTTTATTTTGATTATTTTTTTGGACGACTTAATTATATCCAAACTAGAGACTTTACTTGACCTCAAAGAGTTCCGCATTCAATTCCCAGATAGTGATGAAATTCATGTGTCATCACAAATCATTGATATTTGTAAGAAATGTAATTATTCTATTGTGAGGGAAGGGAGTATGCGTCATAATAAAATAATGTAGACATACTTAAAATGATTCATATTTGGTTCTTTAAAAAAAAAGTGCTTTAATTTATTGACGGTAAATACCGATTTATGATGTTAATTTTATGTATTTAAAAAATACATAATATTATATTCAAATCATTTTTTGCAGTATTCCTCTATACACAGTTATCTGTTTTGTAATTCTGTGAGAATACAATTATGAATTATTTAAAAGAGACCTAGACAAGAGTTAGGTACGTACAAAATGTTGTAAATTAAATTGAATAGATAATTATCTATATCTAGACAGTTAAGTAGAATTTATTCAACTGTCAGAATTAAGGAAACTTAAATCAACTTAATTATAAACAATCCTAATTATAAATCTTTGTACAACCAGATTGTAATCAACATACCTACGAGTACCAACTAAGCTACAATCTTGATCGAAATAACACAATATGAGGGAAACGAATTCAACGTTGTAACATAAAAAACAAAAACATGGAGCTTTCAAGCTCTGATATTCATTAATCATTGGTAGGGCGGGTGTAGACGTACATACCCCACGGTATATACCCACTAATGACTTGTGTTGTACACGTGTACTTATATACCTAGTCGGCCTTCTGAATATTTACTGATTTCAATCTTATGTGTTTGGTGAAACTATTTAGATCTACATGTGTTGATTACTTGGTTGATTGCTTTGAATTTTTGTACCTACTTTATTAGGTTTTTTTCGCGATCGATATTATATTTCCGTAAATAAAAAGGTAGGTATGTAGGAAAGATTAATTGTAAAACTTATTGAGCTTTTATTTTTAAATATTCTTTTGTGTGTCTATATTGGAACTAGATCAAAATATCGCAGTAAGCTGGCACCTAATATTTCATTTTTTAATGTTTTTTAATATTTAAAATATTTTATGAGTACCTACATTACTAGAAAGTTTAATCACGCGACACAGAAATCTTTTCATTCACATAAAAATGTTTAGAAATCTGTAAAGTAAAACAATATCAGTTATGTTGTTGGATAGATTGTAATTTGTTACAGAAATATGTAGGAGCATAAATAAAATATGTTCGGTCGGACCTCAAAAAGAATTTATATCTGGAATACAGAGCCATCAGTCAGTGTTGTGTCGACGCTGATTCCCGTCGTGTTTCGCATTCGAAATGGAATGTTATTCACCGAAAATTTCGCTTCGGTGTACGCTAAAAATTACGAGAGCCGGCCGGGGATTGAACGAAATTCCGCCCGCAAAAAAGGTGTCAAATGAAATATTCAAATATATTTTAATATAATTCATGCGGCGGGCGTTCCATTTCTCTCCCTCGTAATGGAATGCTAAATTTTCGGGCGAACAAAAAATATATATTAATGCGCGTACCTAATAGCTTATACAAACTCGTTTGTTGGGTATTGTTGCGCACAATGGGTGCCATAACTCCGCGTCGCAGGCACGGCCGGTGACGTCTTTGTTAGGCTCGGAGCTTTGTTCGGCGCCCGGCTCCGCCTGTCGGCGCGACATCCTACCCGACCTCTGCCACCGCACAATTCACTCGACACTCGACACCCACCCACGCTACCTACGCGATAATTAATTACCAGAATTGAATTAAGCTCCAACCTCTACAATGTTCATTACTAACCGCGATCACACGATTACCCTACGACGTCGAAACACCAAAAAACATAACAACAGACGTCCGCTCGAAATTCGAAAACCGGAAGGCGTCGGCCGGTCGGGCTTAAAAAATGAAGGCCCTACCTTCCACATGGGCATCTAATTACCAGTTTTGTTCGAACCATTACGATAATTTGCAGCAAGAAAGGAAAGAACGAATGAATATTTGAGAAGGCGATAGAAGGTGAGTAATTGCGTCGGATCACGAAGCGAAATGTTATGAAAGGTGGCGGGGTGATTTTTCAAAGCTCGCCCTGAAAGCGAAAATCTTAATGAAAGAAAAAATATTCAATCATTCCCGATGTGCGTCTATACTGCTTACTATTGTTATCAATGTTAAAAATCCAATCTACCGAAACACGGTTGGCTATCTATGGACGCGTAAAAATTCATCTCGACGTAATGCGTAGCGCAGAACGCATTAGAGCCCCGAGATGAGCTTCGCCGCGGGACAGCAGGCCCCAGGGGGCTCCCCTGCCCCAAAGCCGAGTGGGGGCGGTGTCCGCTCCAGAGAATATTTGACACGGGTCTGGCAGATAGACAGGCCGGTCATGTGTGATCCCCAGGCAGGAAAAGGGGGATTTTTTCCATTCCTCCATCGACATCGTACTACCTACCTATAAAAACAAATATAAAGATACTTTTATGATTTATGTGCCACCGTTTACTCGCACATGTGTACGCATCATGTGATGCTTTTATGCTAAACCAATGACACAACAAACGGCTTAATAGAACTTTATAATTACAGTAATGTGTTAACAGAAGTTCGATTACGATCCTATTACGCTTATTACGTACCGGCTCTATAATTGATAATTACGGAAATAAAAACTCGTTATTGATATTTTACGACGCATAATCTTCTATAATATCCTAATTGAATGCATTTACCAAATTAGCAATTACCGTTTGATGGTATATCTTAATTACGTTTCCGTTTCAATTTGAAATGGTTCGAGTTCGAAAATGGAATTTTAATACCACATAATAAGTTCGGCTTCATCGGCTTAGCAGCGGTCAAAGTTTGATTGGCGTTCTATCCCGGCGTTTAATTAATGTGGGGCTAACCTAACTTCGGGTTAAAGCGAGACAGCGTACATAGGTGAGAAAGAGACGAAGTGTTTCTGAGAATGTTGCCAGTTAATTGAACACAAGTTTCTTTTGAAGTTTGTAACTTTGGGGAAATTATTGGTTAGTCTAAGGCTGTAAGGATCTTCGAAATAATCTACCGAGATTTATCAAATATTGCTTAGGTTAGACGATAATATTAGTTTAAAAAGTAATTACACAGTCTAGGAAAATTAATAATAATAACAATATAGTCATAGTATCGTCATTTTTATGATGAAGATAAAAGTACTGAATTTTATTTTTGCATGAACAATCTATATTGATATCCAAGATGGTCCTCAAATTGCTTTAGGAAACTTAACAACAGAATAGGTTACAAGAAAGATTTTTTAATACTACTACGGGTCGTCTTAACAGTGTCTTTGTGTGAAAAAATCACCTTTCGTCCTCAATTAAAATTTGATTTTAGAAGGTCAACTAACATTTTCGTTTTTTTATTGAGTCAAATTTAATAAGTTTCTAAAATACTGCTTAATTATTACTTGAATTTCCTAAATATCATAAAATAGTAAAACTTTTTCATACAAAGTTATATCTAATACGAAGCATGTGCTCTCTGATGAGTCAGTGTGTCTAAATATTTATTAATGGGATTGGTTTGTGTATGTGGGCGTATAATTATATGATGTAATGTTTTTTTAATAAGCTCAGTTTTTGTTGCCAACGGCTTTTATGGTCAATTATAGGTATTTATTTAATCGCCAAGGGGTCAATGGCCATGTTATTAGTTAGTTTGGCTCATTCATGGATCCGTGAGTAGATTTGACTAATATTATGTGTGATTATATTTTCGAGAATGATGTGAAATTATAATTATTTTACAAGCACATTTAGTGTGGTTAGTCGTAATTTACATTCAAATGACGTTGTGGACTGCGAATAGGTACTTTACGAAAGAAATTTCTATAATTGTTCGTTATTCGATGCCTACTATTCATCGACTAATGTTTCAATGTCAAACATCATACATTAGCTTAATAACTTTTATGGTCAATTACCAAATTCATTTACTAATCGACGAATTGTATGTATCATTAACGAGGAAATACAAATTGGATACGTATAAAACAAATGCTACTAAACCCACGTCTACTCACCTTATGAATAGCATTATGACAAATTGAATTGTCAAAAGGTATCGAAAACAAAAAACTTTGGAATGCAAATGTTTGTTTAAACCAGGAATCGAACTAAGAACCCTTTGCTAAAAGCCAAGGACAACAAAGTTGTATAAAGCTAATAATATCCACGTCAAATGAGACCTCATTGTTCAAACCAAACCAAACACAGGAATAAGCTAAGGGAAATAAAAGTGCGACTGGCTTCATAGCGCCAAGTTCAAAGAGAGCGGCTCAAAAATAATATTAGGAGAGCGAAAACGCCATCAGTCAACGTCATACTACCGGGAGAACGACGACAACCGGAAAGCTTGCGGAGAACAGAATTAGAAATATATTTTTACAGTCACTGCACCCCTCAACGAATAAAAAAATCTTTATGCAAATAATAGCACGTGTAAATACTAGGGGAACTCGGGAAATACCGGAATTGTTCATTGTATTCCAAAAATGCTTATGAATATTTTTTTTCCGCCAAAATTTATAATTATTGTTATCAAAATATTAATGTGTAATAAACCCTATTTATGACCAAAGAAATAGAAACCTTACGATGAATTCAAAATAATTGTATAATTGATACATAAAAAATCTATCTATTTATCTATCACAATAAAATTATATACCAACATAATAAAAAATACAGTATTTTAGTGTAAAACATATTTTCGATATAACGAGTTATAAACCGAAATAAAGAAACGCAAAAACCGCGCCAAGTCTTTTCTAAAAGGCGTTTGATTCGTAACAAGTTCTTAGAAAACGCAAGGGGAAATCAACCCCACGGAAAGAATCCGAGCTTCAATCTGAGGAAGCATTTATCGTCATTGTTACGTGACAATCGCAATCGATCAATGAACGAGCGACAAAGACTCTTATCGAATAAGTAGCTGAGAGAAATTGCTCCGTAATGGAAAATCGAGGGAACTCTACAACCACCTGAAAAAGTATTGCCATGAATGGACTGATAGAAAGGCTTTTAAATAGCCTTGGATAGAAAGAAATAATTAGATTTGTGCTGTAAAGTATTGAGTTTGAAATCAATGTGCTTTTCCGAAATCAATTTTAAATTTTATCTTTTAATTAAGGACGAAACGAGCCTTAAAATTATGTTTTACAAAAATTTTAACAATTTTAATATTTGAGATCGGTACGTTAAATATATGAAATGCACGATAACTTTAAAGATACTTTTAAAAATACTGCAGGGTATTTTATTACAAAAAATATGAAATTGATCGACGTTTTTATTTAATTGATACAAAATGTTAATTTAAATTTAAGGAAGCACATTCGTCTCTTATTGGCTGCGACAACCAACATGACAACTAGGTTAGGGATGTGAGGAAGAAATACATGACACCTAAGTAAGATTCATAATAAATTACTGATAATCTATTTACGGTTTCTTGTTAAATGTATGCTTTAATAGTAAACAATTTGTAAGGATGTAAAAAGTAAATAGATACATACTCAAACCGAACCAAAACATTGATCGTAGCGAGTATTCCCCACATACTTTTAGTTTTGTATATTTTTAATTTAACCACATGTCTTAGTGGCGATTTAAATTTTGTGTACGAATCTAAGATAGACGAGTAGAACTTTTGTTTATTACGATAACGTTGCACTAAATGCTGTGGTCGTAACAAATACAAGCAAATACGTTCTTGCCGATTAATTTTACCGACTGCAAATACCATCTGCTCTTGATCAAAACATCCTACACTTCGGCCGGAATACGAAAGGTTTTGTTGTTCAATACATTTATCACGTGCAGAATAACTAGGCAGTTCTTTATTCATTTGCAACTATTAGAAAATACTTCATTTTAATAAATTGACACTTTTGTAGGACTTTAAGACGACCATATTCTGCTTTTAGCTCTTAATATTGGTACCTACCTACTTTTCCTTGATGGGTTTCATGCCTGTTCTTTATTATTTGTTACAACATCTGATTCTAGAATGGGCATGTTAGTGTTTCCATAAGACTGGCTTAAAAAAAAATGAAATTTATAAAACAATATTTATAGGCAGAAAAGATAAAATATAATCGCAGATACCTACGTGTTTTGTTTTGTATTATTTGAACTGAACTGAATCATCGTAATTGTATTATACTCCTCTTAATGCCGAACGATTGGACCTTTCAGTGGCAAACGTAGAAAATCAGAAGCAGGCACCAAAACAAATTCTCATATTCAATCATCGGGCTTTCACAAAGGCCTGGGGGCTGATAACTGAACAATGAAATGTAACAAGTCGTCTATTCGGCATTGTATGCGAGGACGAGGGGGGTGCGAGGCGAGAGGGGGGGAGATTTCCATTATATTTCCATTTCCACCTCGATTCGCCGACTTATCGCGGCCTACCTCGGACTAGGTGAGTCTATCTTTCTATGCCGTTAGTCAGGGGCTATGCGTCAAATCGGCCGAAATAAAGACGTTTTATTTAGTAAAGTCCGAGTCGTGCGTATTTTTCAAATAAATGTAATGTTTTTAAATGTGTTCAATTTCATTTTAGCTACCTAAGGTAGCTATACTATATGAATAATCATAATCTAGGTTGACAACTAATCGATTTCGCTGTCACTTTTCTTATTAGGTATATCTGAATTCCAAAACATCTAATGTGCATGTGAAGTAAATAGGCAATAAATGAAATATACCATTAATTTCTAGGGTAAGATTAAAACAAAACTTTACATAAGGTACGAATACCTAAGTGGATAAACAGATGGATATCATTACATATTATTGAGTAGGTGTAGATAGTGTACATACAGTGCGCAATGATTAATGACTCGTCTGGTTAGAACGTTCTATTTTAAACATTCAAAGCTTCTGATTGGTTATTTTTTGTATTGCCAGCCAAATTTTAAACATAACTAATGGAGTAGCCTTAAGATAAGAGTGTAAGTCTCAAGTGCTACTGTGAGGGGATGTATTTTTCATATGCTAAATACATTGTCGTTAGATGCTTGAGATTTTACGTTTTTTGTTCGTTGAAATAGTTCTTTGAGGTGTGCTGTGTTATCGTTGTATGGAATTACTATTTCAGATGCTGTTACTGTTACAGAAAATATTATGTAGGTAAGTTTAAGATATTGACGTCTTTAGTAAAGTATTGTTGTATTTTCACAATCATTATAAATAATAATGGTCTATCAAGCCATTAATAAACTTAGATCCTATATTCAACGAATTCATTAACACGATTCTTAATTTTCTCAGTTTGTTCTCTTTAATGGCAAAGCAAGCAGAAAAAAGCAAAAAGTTTGTTCATCTATAAAATACTAAATTTGAAAAAAACTTGCATTAGGCTGAATTAAAAGAAATTAACTACTACAACTTACTACAAACACCTGCCTGTTAATAGGTAAGCACTAAGAAGGACATAAAGAACTGCACATCAAAAACAAATTTTACTCTAACTGAACTAGTAGATAAAAATGATCTTAAATCTGAACGCAAATAAGTGTCAGTCGCTTAAGTAACCACTACATCACCACTGCACTTAAACTCACTCGCGAGTCAAGGATTGTTACCCATTGCCATTAGCATAAGCACCGCGACCGAGGGCGAACTGAATTCTACTCATTCCTCAAGCGCAATTTGAATCATACCAATTACAATAGACGCCCTAAATCATGGAACTTCACCATAAATTAGTTTCCAGACAAATTCGAAAACAGTAGGAGACGGTAGCGAACTCGCGGCCGCTTTGTTGAGCATCGGTGTCAGCAAAACAGAAGGTGGGCTCCTTTGTGTGCGAGTTGTAAATTTTGTGAAAAGTGAAATTCCTTTTGAATGCCTCTTCGGCTCATAAATAATCCGGGAACACAAGGAACCGTATTGTTTCTGCTCCGCATTGTTTCTCGTCAATGACCACGTTGTGCCGAAACCGTTTTGCGAATTACTCAATATGCTACCTGTTATTGTATTGTGCAAATCGGTTGCTCAAAATTTTACATGAAAATCGAGAGTTGCGTATTTTTACTTTCGGTTACAAATTTTTAAATAGTCACCTAATTGCAATAGCAGCTCAATGATATTGATTGCGACCAGTTTAAAGTGATGTTATTTACCTTATTCATCAGACATGTGTTGTTTACTTTCTAGCAAATCGATATATTTTTTATTATAATCTAACTAAATCACTATTAATTTTCTGTTTTGTATTTTTTTGTTTTATGTTATTAGATGCCTAATTATTGCCTTTCTCGGTCTATATGTTATAGGTAGAGAGTAAACTTACCAAATTGACTTCGCATCCACGGGTACAATGGACTGGGCAGCGACGCGTTAGTGTTCGGCGGGGGTTGTTGCGGGGGCGCCTGTTGCGCGTGCATCGACTGCTGGTGCATCGGGGGCATCTGCGTCTGGTGCTGCATGTCGTCCACCGGGTACATGAGGTGTTGTTGGTGCGGCGGCACTCCGTGCTGCACCATGTGCTGCTGAGGGTGCATGTGGTGCGGCATCTGCTGCGCCTGCTCTAGCGGAGGACTCCCCGGTACACCCCCCGCCGTCGCCGCCACCGCCTGCAGCTTGCACGACGTGTAAACCGCAGGCGCCGGTGGCTGGTGCCCATTGGGTCCGTAACCGTCCGTCTTCTGACCCATATGCCCCATTTGAGACGGACTGTCCGGCCGGTAGCCATTCTGCTCCATCTGCTGGTAGTACCCTAGCCGGTCGTAGGGCGGAAACCTCGGGTAAGGCATCCCCGGCGCCGGCTGCGCGGGGTAGTGGTGCTGCGCCGGCCTGAGCTGCTGGTCGCAGCCGTCCATCTCGTGACCCTGTTGCGGCACCGCGCCGTAGTGCGCGTGCGCCTGCTGATGGTCGTGCCCACCCCCATTCCTCATGTCCGGCATGTAGGCGTTGGAGAAGTATGGCATGCTGTCGCAGTTGTTGGCGCTCATTGCGGGCCCGCAGCCCGCGCGGCTCGCGTCCGTATCTTCCGTCGCAGGTTTTCGGCCACTCGGGCCGACACTATCACTTTATCAGTCACGACACAAACACTTCGGATTCCATTCACTACACTGCAGCGATCGATCCAAATTGTGTTTCACACGATGCCAACGGACGGTGTCTCCTCATCGGTTTCTCGGCGAATCTGAAATGAAAAGGTTAACGTACTTAGTCAATCTATAATTAAATCTTTCGATAATTAGGCAAGCGAAATGGCTACCGATCGATTTTATGTTTATGTTGGCGGGCACTCGGAGGTGAGCCATCTTCACATAGCTACTGTACACTGTCTGACACTCGGGAGACTCACACGTGTCCTAACGTAAGAACACACATGAAGGCAAAATCTTACAATATGTTCCGAGTAAAATGCCTATTAGCGACAACCTGCCTCAGATACGACCCCCGTTTACCGCAGATAACTCAAAAGCGCATTCTTGACGTGATTCGAAGTCCGTCTTTGTCAGACTGAAGGAAGTATTTCCTCAAAAGTGAGACGGGAACATCGAATAATGTCACGTCTCGTACGACATGTGGCTGACCCGGTGTCATATCCTCGACGTTTCAAAGCAGTTGATGGAGCATGAGTGACAACCGCATCGTTGCACGACGATATAACTTCACACTGGCGTTAATTTGTGCGTCGAGCGATGTATGTCACCGAAACCTCGCTCTTATCGCGAGATCTCGTTCTAGTGGTCTTAAAGCTTATAATTTATTACGTGCTTTAATAAGACTGCTACTAGAATTTACCAAGTAGCCGGGTAATAAAAAAGTACTATCATGAAAGATAAAACACACATTTCGCATTTAGACAAAATCTATGGCTAAGAAGTGGCTGCTGGAGATAGCCCTCTCGGCTACCGGTTCATTACTGTGCATTTAAAGTATGAGAGAAAGAACAGCAGTATAAAGTCACATCGCAAAGTTTTTGATATGGTTTGTTAAATTCATGTTCAGAATAAAAAATCTATATGGCACAGTACTCGGCATCGTCCCGCCCCTAGAGGCAGGCGCAAGTTATTTAAAACCCGAAAGCTCAAGCTTCATTAGCTACAGTTAATGATGGCGGCAGCTCTCTTGACAATATGTTCTTCGCAGATGCCATTTGTTAGCTACATATAGGTACAATTATTATAGTCTAACTAGAGAATTCGTTCAAGTATTCCTTAAGAATTCAGTATCATACATACCTATTGGGTAGATATAAAGTATAGACCTACTAAGAAATGCGATGGAGCTATAGATTTGCTTCGGATTTCATTAAGTACTATCTTTATAATTATTAGTTATTGGAATAACGACAATCTTAGGTGAATTAATGTAGGTACGTAAGTTTTCGAAATCTCGGTCCATTTCGCTGCTAATGGATGAAATATCAAAGGTTACGTAGATTTGTAAGAACTGATATAAATTGATTCAATCCAACCAATCGTATATTGACGATCGATACATAATACTGCAATAATATTATAAGTATCTATATAGATGCTATTTATTCATTACCACTCCGCGTTAATCTTCGGATGAGAAGGTACAATTGAAAGGCATGCCTACGAAATTTGCATATTGAGGGATGGACAATTTAAATTTACGATTTCGCCACCCTACGTGGACCAACCCTCGCTTTTTTAATTTTCAATTTTCTTTTACATTCCAACAACTACCAGGTCTCCAAAGCAAAAATGTAAAGAATGTTTCAATTTATTAATTTTTTTTTGGTAATTAATTTGATTACCTACTACATCATATAAGCAGTCTAAGTTTACAAGAACCTTATTATTTAAAGGATGAGGGCTGAATAGAGCAAGGGAAACAAGTGCAATAGAAAGGATTTCAAAAGAAACCCGGGTCTTGGAAACAAAACTAATTTTATGTCCTAAAGGAAAATTTATTTTCTTGTAAACTTTTTCATGGATCCACTACCGAAAGCTGATTTTTGACCCATATTTTTAGCATTAAAATATTAAATCTAGGTCCAAAATGACACTTATATTCTGTTTATAGTTGTACCTAGGCAGTTATAGGTACCTATACGAGCTAATACTTCTAGCCTGCAATTACCAGGGCACGATAAGATCGTAGAGAGTCGGTTCAAGGAATGTGTCTTTAAACTGACCGACGAGGAAATTAACAGACACACGTGTTTTTGATAATTTGATAACAGAGTGTAGCTTTTGATTTATTTCTCGAAACTGGTTTTGTTTTATCGTCAGACGCGTTTTCTCATGCTCTTTGCTCGAAGCAGATATCATTATTACGCAGAACTCATATCGTATTAGTCACCTACAATCTGGGTATATAAAAAGTTAGTGTTAATTTCGTAAATTAGTATACACCTAGGTATATTTATAGCTAGAAGTTACATAGGTAGGTTTAAAAAAAAGTGAATAAAATTTTCAAAATATACTTTTTCAATTTTTACTTTAGTTTTTTATTTCGTTTCATTACAAGTAATTTAATCAAAATTACGGCCACTAATTGATATTTAAATGAAGTTATTCAATGTCATGTGTGTCATGAGAGTAAAATTAAATTAAATTGTTGAGGATACAAAATAGATAAATTAAATATCAGCTTTAACAGGCCTTTTCCTAGTAAACAAAAACAAAACAAAAAGTCATACAAGTTAGTCATAAATTATGAAACAGAATATTATTATATCTACCTAATCACTGAAATTGATGTAATTTCATATTTTGTTTGCAGCTAACAATCTAGAATAATGAAACCGGACTGGATAAACGGATGCCATCAAATTTATGTTAACACATATCAAAAGCATGTTATAAAAATGTCCCACACACACGAAATAAAATTAATGTATCACTCTGTCATTTCTATTCTAATAACCGTTAGATCTAAAAATAACTTATTAAAAACCTCAACAACGTTTCATAAATCATCAAACATTGTTTCAAGTGCTAATGTGACATAAATCATTGAAAGTATACCTATATTCTGTTAAGGTACTTGCTTCACTACAATTTAGAATTCGGACACCTATATCAAGAGCCATATTATATTTACAACAAAAAATAAAGGCAGACTTAGTTTTGGTGTGTATAAAACCTGAGTCAGGAGGTATTTTTATTTCAAAATATTGATAAATATTTGAGCTATTTTGTAGAGTATTTTGCATAATTCTTTGCAAACTTGTCATTGCCAACGCTCTCATACAGAGTGTGAGACAGTCGGTAAGGAAAGGGGATTAAAAAGAAAATTAATAAGATTTCACGGGTAGCGCGCGGCAGTTGTTAATCAAGTGACGATCAAAGAGTGTATTTTTGGAAAATTCCCAGCGCTTGTATTTATCATTTCCACTATTTGTCAATTAGAGAGCTATTGTTAGAACACAAAGTCACAAAGTGGTTTGATTTATTGTCACTGTATCGACGTCAAACAGTTTGAAAGCGGAAGATATTCCGCTTGTTTATTGCGGCGATGATTTTTGATACATGAATTTTGGTTGAGTTAATGAAAGAAGATCCTCAATGTTATAACCAAAGGTAACTCTCTCTGTTGTGTCTCATGTACCTTGTTATGTTCTCACGTACGTTTGTACTTTAATAGTTTGCTCTTAAAGTAAACTATTTATGTTCTAAAGACAACGAATTTTAGATAACTGTTCTTGTTTTTTTTTATAGAAAGAAGTAGATCATAAATAGGTATACACGATCTAAATGTTGTCTACCTAGATTTTATGCCATATCGTGTACGAATAGTGAGGTAATCTATGTATGGATAATCTAAATATACAGTCCGAAAGTTTCTCGGAAATATTCAAAGGGCTATTTTGTGAAGTCATCAATTAAGACATACGCGTACATTAATCCACTCGTAATTTTGTCTCGAGATTCTTTGCAAGTCAAGCTACGTTATTCTAGAATTTATTTTTGATCATCAGGATAATTCGTTTAGAAAACGCTTAGTCAATTCAAAATCATTTAATCATGTTTGTATTTTTATATTTATAAAAAAATATGAGGTTTTTATTAATTTATCAATTTATAACCAAACACTCAAAGCACAAACGTCATGTTTAATTTTAATTCCAAATCAACAAAAAAAATAGAAATATCAAAATTAAAGCGCACCAGATGAATCTCTAAAATGTTGATAAAAAATAATAACGTTATTGAAAAAACTGATGAATTTTTGATGTAAAAAAGTCGGGTTTTCCAAACGGCTCCCGGGAGGAAATCTGTTTTCCGCTAAGCGTGCGCGGAGTGAAATGCGATGTACCCGCTAATTACTGAGCCAACTTCTAATTTAATCAGACAACTTGCGTAATTTTCACCGCGGGTTCATAATTTTTCATGAAAGCACAACCTGACGATGTGCCAGTGTCGAAATAAAAGGCTTTATTTTGTCTTAATTTATGACTCTATGACATTTTACGTATGTTTAGAACCACTGTTGAACCAGCTAGGTGGTTTTGTTGTTGATATACTTCAAGGGATCAGTTAAACCATTAGTAACATTGAAACGTCTTTACAGTTGTCTAGCGAGATGAGGATTTACCTAATAAAGGCAAGGTATCTGTTGCGAAAAAGTAACAGATCAACCAAACTATAAAAGATAAAATACTACAGAACATCATCTGCCCGGTCTTCTAGTATTAACTATAAATACGAGCAAACTTTTAATTTTATTTTTCAGAAGCTTTTTACAGGAGCAGCGTGTCGACGCATAAAATTGTATTTGCATAGTGCAGTTGGTAGCGACGAGCTTTTTGATATGGCCAGACATGCGCCTACTAAATACTTTTTTTAATAAAACGACATTTAAGTCAAAAATATTTACACCTATTATTATTTACATTGTTAAAGCTCACCACTGAATCTTAGATTATCATCACAACCCTTAACTGTCCCACTGCTGGGCTTGGGTCTCCTGTCACAATGTGAGGGTTACACGCCATAGTCCACCATGTTGGGCAAGTGCAGATTGGTAGAGCTCACACACTTTTGAGTAGGTACGTACTTTATGAAGAACTCTTAATTATGCTGGTTTCCTCATGATGTTTTCCTTACCTAAGCAAGTGGTAATTAGTTTTTAATACGCACATATTTTAGATCGACAGTTGGCGTTGATAATTTCCGAACAGGTCTACCCAATGAGTCTATCATCTATTAACACCATTACTCATTAATGATTGTCGAATTTGGACCACAAAAATGTCCTCTAATCCTACTATTTTTGTAAATGTGAAAGTTTGTAAAGGTTACTTGGATGTTTATTAGTCCTTCCAGCTCTAACCGTTGAACGGATAAAGCTGAAACTTGACACACAGATAGTTTGCATTCAGGAATAGGACATAGGATGGATTGTATCCCGATTATAGGTTCCCTTGGGATAAATCCAACATTTTTTTAACTACTTTTTCGCAGGCGATGACACGGGCGTCATCTAGTTTAATTTAATTTTGTATATCAAACGACTCTACAATCTATTGTTTAACTTAATCTAATGACATAGCGAGTGCTGCAATTCAATATTAGGTAGGTATTTATTTAGGTAACATAGCAACAAGATTGTCTTGCTTCTATATACGTGACTATGAACATTAGCACATCGATAATGTGAACAGGTAGCCAGGAATCTGTTAATCAAAGCGCTCGCAATCATTGGGGGCGCGCAATCAAAATGCCTGGCGTTCCAGCGCTGGGCAGTCTTCAAAGGATTGTGATCGTGTCTCCGCGTAATGGTCCATGGTTGATGTATTGTTTCAAATACTGACAGGATGAGTTTATGTATGTATGTAGGTATTTGATTAGACTATGTACTTTAATAATTAATAACATATTATGTTAATTGCAGACCAAAAAATATATAGACTCAGTCTGAGGAACAAAAACATACCTAACGTTAAGAACAAAATGATAACGTTTCCCGATACATTGCTCGGTGACATACGTCAGATCGTAAATAATTTCTTCTATTTTCGATTTCCTAAAACTGAGTTGTTTTTCTGTATTGTTAAAGTGCAAAATAAAGTTTAATTTGTATTGTTTCATTACTTTTTTATGGTTTGTATATATCACAAAAAAGACTCAATTATATTATTCATTGCACTTAATTAACAATAACCCTTCACACATCAATAATAACTTTTTCTACTGCAGGTGTAATACAAATTTAAATTGAGTCAGTTGTAAAACATGCAATTACATTTATTATGATAATTATCAATTTACTCATTAATATTTATTGCTTTATTTAAGGCAAGAAATGCTACTGAGTTTATTGTTTTTACGGCAGCCAGTACCGAGTTATTGATGGAATGACACTTTTATTGCCGTATCAATTAAAATGATTACCGAAACGATATGCAACTGCCTTGCTCCTGTTCATTGAAAGTCATAAAAACTAAATACATAAAAACTGTAAACAGTAGGCACCTAAGCAAAGAATTTATTGTACCTACCTAATATAACTGCAAAATTTCTTTGAGACTCAAAATTATCTTAGTCAAGCATATTCTACACTAATCCCCACTCCGCCCCCCTTAAGCTATTTTATTCCTTTGGGATATAAATTTTAGTTCTCACTGCTTCTTATAGTATAGGAATGAAAATAAAAAGTATTTTTTTTTACAGTTTCCCGCCCAAAAGTTTCAACCTTTCGAAAGGGAACTCCAAACAAACCCAGTCCTAACAAACAGCCTCTAATTTGTAGTAGGTACTCGTATCTACCCTATTATCCAATTTCCTAGATGTAGATACAAACTAGACATTCGTGTTACCTAGATAGAATGACCGAAAGCGGTCTCAGTATCATAGCACTTTAATTAACATTGCTATCGTGCCGGCTAATTGTTATATCGTGCATAGGTGATTTATGCGGAGACACTACCGCCGACACCTTTATAATTGCACATGATTCTAACTTGGTAAGCTAGCAACAATAGCCTTGCTGTAAGGCCTATGTATTGTGCAATAGGCCTTTGTTAAATATAAAGGGTACCTAGGTTTAGCTAGGTACCTACCTAAACGGTTAGTACCTAATTTTTGATACACCTATCAGTAAATAAAAGTAAATTTCTTGGTTTCTGTCTGAAGAAAATAGAAGAAATTCCTACGCAATATCCGAATGTTTAGGAATACATTCTCGATAAAGGAGATTGATTTTAAACTATGTATCTAGGTAGAGCTTTTTTCTTATATTTATTGTACCTTCTGATTATTGAGTTATTGTAATTGTTAATTGTTATTTTAAAATGTAAAATGTCCAGGTATTGCAACTCCAACGTTTTTGATTAAATACTCGATTTATATTTTTAATACAAAAGTACTTGATAACTATTTAAAAATAATTCAGATACAACGCCATCTTACGGAAATACGCAGGACTGCTGACGTACAACGACATCTGTTGTATAAATATAAGACTACCATCAAAGGAAGCATGTTCTTGACGAAATGTGACTTCTGTCTCTTTTATTGGACCTTGTTGGGCAATTGGAATATTTTGACTTCTTATGAGAAAAAATTGTATGAGAATTTTTTTTATCTTATAAGCCTTCTAGTCGACCACAATTAAGGTCATAGTATTACTATTTCTTGATAGTTTGGCACATTGATTTGATTTAGTTATGAGTAGATAATTTATTAAAGAATTAAAACATATCAATGAACTAATGAAACTTATAGCGTATTTTATTTTTTTAATTGCGTTAACCGCGCGTTGACTTAAATCCACTTCAGCGTTTGTTACAGCGCTTTTCAAGCGTTTAGTGGAGAAAAATATTCATAATTATTATATGACAGCTGGTAACTAATTAAGATTTTTCTATGAATTTATTACAGTAGGTAAATATAATTGTTGTTATTTTAAATTATCTTGCAAATATTTTTTAATAATTGAATCTTGCAGTCTTTGAAAGAAATAAGTAGGCGAACTTTACACGTTAAAAATAAATTACATAATTTCTATTTAATTTTTTTTCCTTTTTATACTACCTAATCTAATAATAATAAATGTGAAGTTTGTGAAAGTGTTTAATTATTTCTTGGTGGGAAAAACTTTATGATCCTTCGCGAGTTCCTTGGAGAGGTTATGCTGAACTCTTATGGGCCTAACCACCAGATCTCCTATTATATCTAGTGGGTTAAACGGCTACACTAGTGCATTCTCCCGCGATCCCTACAGTGTTGACTCCTTTTAGAGGGTGTAGGGTGGGGATGAACCATTTTGTTCCCCCTTCCCATCCTCTTTAAATGCGCGGGACATTTACTAAACTACGATAAACATACGATACTAACACTTCTAATTTTTTTTGTTATCTTTAACTTCATAATTTATTACTACAACCGTCACAAAAATTACTGCCCATAATCGAACCCGGACCTTTGGCTTCGTAGTTGATCATTGCCAGCTCTGCTACGAGGTCTTTTAAACTGTTATTCAGATAAGTTTCTACTACCTGAGAACTTTGGTGTTGTAATAATACTTATTTTAATTTGTAAAAAAAAACTTTTAATTTTATTAAAAAAAATTATGCAATCCCTATTTCTACTAGCACCATCTGTAATCACTTCAACTAACTAAGTTGTGAAGTAGTAAACTAGTTTAAGTTTACCCACTACTGACCTCTGTTGATGAGTAGCTTAAACTAAGTTGAACTTTTGAGATCAGACAACTACTTGTCAATAGATGGCACTGATTAACTAAAAACTTCAGATTGTAAGGAATTTAGTACTTGAAAAATTTAAATTTTGTTTCTTTTCTTTATTTTTAAGAGTGTAATCACTGAATAAATCAAGGATTATAAACAGAACTTAACTTAGATATGTTTCTGATAAGACGTTCTTATTGAACCTCATTTCAAATTAGACATTTAACTGTTTCTTTCTTTCTTATTCGAATAAAATTTTGAAATGGTTTACATTAAATTTGTTGCTAGGATCCTTTATTCTTCATGTTGTAAATTGTGTACCTATTAAAGCTAAATTAGGGGCATTTTTGATTTTGTAAATAGTGATGGATTATCTTACAATTCTTTTAGTACTATGAGCAGTAAGTATCTATCTACCTGCACATCCTTTTATAGCATTAATAGTTTTTTTTTTTGCAATCTTAACGGTTTTATTTCAAAATGTACAATATTTACCTTTCAAAAAATAGGTCTATTGGATTACCCCAAATAATGAGCCATAGGTACTAAAATTTTATTAAGTTCAATGGGAACAATGGGAAGTTTTTATAATTATTATTTTAATAACGTAATCTTTGTCTTTATACTACGTATTTTAAATATCAATGAATTGAGAAGGTAGGTACTTTTATAAAAGGTTATTAATCAAATTACTCATCAGGTAGGCAGTAATATATTTGACTAATTAGGTAGGTACTGTGTTTGCCTTTCTAACAATACCATTAGGTAATTCTTTTAAAAGAATTTTAAATCCAATTCATAATTTGATAGATAAAACAATTTTGTAGTACCTACTTGCATGGGTAATTTGCACATTATTTATCTTGGCGATAGCGAAACACACCTACCTATTGTAATTACGTAAGTAATTATTGTTATTTTTTAGGTAAATATAATTATTAACTTAATAATACAGAGGCAATAATAATAATTATCTTAAGCGCATTATAAACTAGTCTATTTTTCATGGGTAAGGAAGTGTTACATTGATTTGGAAACAACAAAACAGATTAGAAAGGAATATTTCGTTCTATCCTAAATTCAATTTTGGAATTCCGTGCCGTACGTCTCGAAAAAAGGAATGGCACGTCGTAGGGATGGGACGGAATGAGAATCGCCGCGTCTGTCGAGATTTTTTGTGCGATTTTTTCGACGTTATTATTATGAGAAAAAATGCGGAGTCAGTGAAACGGAACGTAGGGTGGGGGCATGACGAGGGTTCCCGGTTTGATTGAAGCGGGCAGAGGGGGGCGGGGCGGTGACGTCACGCTCTCATAATAGGCCGTGGCGTGCATGATGGCCGCCGTTTATCAAGTATGAGCGTTAGCTTTGGACTTGGACTTCATTAGATGTCTGTCTTCAATAAAAATAGTAGCTAGTTTATCAATTGTATGGAATGAAGATATCAAAAGATGAATGACGTAATGTGATTGGATTAAGCGTCGTTTGAAATTATTTGTGTAACTTTTGTAGGTCGTAAAGATAACCAGGGTGTAGTGGATTTTACAAAAAATATATTATGGAAAATACAATAGTTATCTTTCTATTATTTCTTATGCAAATTTCAATATAAGGAAATCTTGAGACTGTATGGATAGGATGTAGTAAAGTCACAAAATCACAATATGGATTAGTAGTAAAGTTCTTAGACAAGACTTATAATGTAGAGTAAGTGTAGTACCTAACTTCATTATACTAGGTAATTACTAAATTACTTGAATTTGCTATGATAACATAATTATCATTTGGCACCTACCTAGTTCTTTATGTTGATGAAGATATATTATTAATATGAACCTTATGTGAACAAATTGAAAATTTAATATTTTTAACAAAAATGTTATTCATCTTTACGCTTATTTTTAAAACAAGGAAATAGATTACAATAAAAAATATAAAATGTAATTTACACGTGCTAA
>LGAG01000003.1:1563663-1598863 GCA_001278395.1 Lerema accius
AGAACAAGTGTCAGTGAATAACACAGTTGGAATTTACAGAAACAGTGATAACATTATAAATTCTGTAACACATCGAAATTTTTCCCAAATAATTTCAACGCAAATCTCAAAGCGTAGTAAACAAACTTTACAGTTGCGTGAATAGGAATGTTTTGAAACATTCTAAATTTATTTAAGATTATTTGTTGCGATATGAAAGATGTGGGCGTAAGTAATTTATTTTAAAATATTTTACTATGTAACTACAAAATTAGAAACATGTCATTATACTTAATAGCATTTAATACATAGCCTACAATTATGAATTAAGCACGATATTATCATTATTCGATTTTTTATAGTAGAGCAAAATTAAAATCTAATAACAAACGCAAAAATGTCACAATAAAAAACCTCTAAACTCTACATAACCATCTCTATCAGTAACGGAAAGTGATTAATGAGCATCCCCAAGGCGGTGCCGTTTCAAACCACTCATGGTAGAGACGACTCTATTTCGTTTCTCAAACGACTTTTTAAAAGCCAACGCAATGATTTTTATTAATGGTCTCGGGACTCGTACCTGCTTTCGGCAACTCCCACAAAAGATGACCCGACTTGATATGTAGAGATTGTAGAGAACAATATAATATTCATGTTGATTTGTGTTAATGTCTGTATTAATTTTCGTGACATATGGATATGGTTGTAGATAAATCACTCTTGCTCTCCAATTATAGAGACGGTCGTTTTGTTTCATTTACATTTTTTCGATCATTCGTTTTATTGATCATTAAATGTTTAATGATGAGTCTTATCTGCGTTCGCGAATTTGTAACAAGATAACAATGTTTACAAAATAATCAATTTAATAGCTCGTAAATGAGGTTGTAAAAATGTAAACATTTAAAGCTTTTAAAGTTAATTTAGATCACTATAAATAGGAAATTATTTGCGGAATCTAGTTATAATTTTTGCGCAGTATTTTCACTTAAATTAGTTATTTAAATATATTTAACTCACCAAAAATCCAAGTCCGATTCGCGAAACAAAATAAACAAAACGTTGATTAAATCCAGTCTCGTAATTTCACAAAGTTTGATTTTGCACTAAACTTGTTCACGTATAAAAATAACTTATCTGTCTGTACACATCACAGAATATCATCTTTTTCTTATCATACTTAATTGATTCAATTCGATGTTCATCATAGCGATCTCAATTTATTTTTTCCTCTTGTCACCGTTCCCGTTCTGTCCAGTCGGGGGCACCAAACGACGAATGATATTTTATTCATACCGCAAACCCTCAGAATGATTTCTAACGAACCAGATCCAATTGCGAACATGATAGGCAAACACTCCTCGAATCCGACATGTCACAAATCAATTGGCAGTTTCAGTCAATTCTTGTAAGGCGCAACGAACTTGAACTCGCGCGCGAAAAGTTTTCATGTAGCACTTCAAAACAAAATTCACGCAAATCGCACACCACTGCACGTGTTATCGTACGTAAACGATCCTTAGCGTATTTTACGGTTTTACGGGAATTATATCGGGCTGCGTTTAATGAACGTCTGAACTCGCATTGAGCTAGCTGTCAAATCTACGAGCCGTCATAGTCCGCTGCCATGAGTGGGCTCACGCACACACGGCCGCGTGCAACGATAGACACCTCCACACTGACAAACTCCAGCGGACCGCGACCGTACGGGCACTCGCACACGCGAAGCTTCATGATTCATACGTGGTTGCGCCTGTGTTGTCGCGGGTGGGAGTGCGAACATGCAGCGTGCTTTTAACGCGGCCAGACGAAATGATGCCTAACTGCAGAGGGGAATGTGAACTGTATCGGTTTTACAAAATGGTCGGTTATAGAGAGTACACGCGCTATGTGTCCGATCACATGAGAGATTATCCGAATGCGTGTGAATGCACGTAGCGTTGCGCTACGGATGGGCGGGAAACGCTATGGAAAGATGCGTCGCTGTTTCTGCGATCGGAATCACATCGCTGACTGCATCTAACGTATACAATCGACTCTAAATTATGAGACACTTGTTGGTTGTCAATATTTCCGTGTAGTTGTCAGTTGATTCCAACAGTGACCGTCAATGCAATCATTGGCAAGCAAGTCTTATGAAATATGCAATGGGAAATACACTTAGCAGAAATATTATTTAAAAAAATATATCTAATGCATTTTGCAACACATTTGTTGAATATTATTTCTATCGTGAAAGCACGAAACATTTAATTTCAACTTCCAATTAAAAGCGCATTTTACTCGTGTATCTGCGGGGTCACGTATCATACGAAAACGACTCTAAGTTTATGGTATTTAAACACTTAATCGAGTGGCATTGTGTGTGCATACGTCTTACTCGTAGCAGTTCAATGAGATTGCGTACTATCTCATGAAGGATCCGATGTCTTAATCCTTACCTGTAACAAAAGAAAATGCCTCGATTAATATTGCTATAATTACAATTATAAATGCAAACTTTGTTAAGGTATATTTATTACAGATACAAATTTTTTTTTTTTTATAAACTGATACGGATTTTTCCTCAGTAGTAGAAAATTAAAGGTAAAAATGGTTTACGATTAAGACGTTTAAAATACTCCTTTCTTCAACACATCTTGTATTAATCAATACTTTAACAATGAATATATACCTCGTTTTTTTCGTCGTGATTTAAAAGGTAAACAATCTTAGTGTCTTTTTTATGTAATTATCGATTTAAAAATAAGTCAGACAAATTAAAAACAACTAACGAATAAACTATAATTTAATGTTTAATTAAATTTCTGTATACTTCTAAATTTTTTTTTTTTTTAATTAATGAAATAAATAAAAGTTGTGCCAAGATTGTTTACCTTTTAAATCACGACGAAAAAAACGAGGTATACATTTTTAATTACCATTTAATATAATAATCATGTACGTGGTCTATATAAGACATTTCTTTGTGGATGAATTTATTGAACGTTTAAAAAAACTGAGAAAGTTTAGTACTTTTAATACATCATTGTCCTACGTTATCTTCTAGGAAAAATCATTTTGAAAAAGTCGTTGGCTTGTCGTATCTCCTGACCTGTGACTTGTATATCTCGTGTATATGAACACAGGGTCATGAGTGCTGTACCAACGCTGATAAATAGGTCAGTGCAATACAGAATAGATACCTACTCTTATTGGTCAAGTTCAATAAAGAAATATTACTGCTTAATGCTTCCTATTCACTACCAAGTCTTAATTTAGAGATTGACTTAAAACTTTGATGTTAAGTGACTTGAAACTTGACATCATTATTACTTATGCGCAGTCTATTATGGTACGGGTGAAAATTGGTAAAAAAATTTTTGAAGTACGAACATCAGTAAAGTAAAGTTTAAGTAAGTAAACTAAAGTTTTGATTACTTTTGCTGACAGAATGAACGGCGAAAAAATATAGTGCCTAATCATTTATTAGTGTTTTCAATTTCAACGTAAATATCTCCAATATAGAAACTGTTTTAAAATCTCCCATTAATATGAATTTTCATAAACGTCAGTAGATGCAACAAATATTTGCAACATTGTGTGATGTTTGGAAACCAACAACCATAAAATGATTAATTAATCGGTCAGGAACTGTAATAACCGTAAAATTAAAAATAATTGTATGCTAAAATAGACAAAAACAAACATTGAAAAACAATAAAAGATATTGGTAGGTTGTCGTACCGCTTTATAAACAAACTGTGGAATTAAATTAATAAAAATTAATTTATTACAACTATCAAACACGTCAGCTGCCAGATAAAAATTGGTAAACAATGAGGTGAACGATTCATTCGGAATGTTCAATGATCGATTCTGATTTCCTCAGAACTGTATGTTTACGTTCGTTCGTCAATGAGTTTGATACACTGTATTACGTAGATTGGGGAAGATGAATCTTTATATCGATAAACGCATTCTTTCAGCTTTGATAATATCATATTACACGGATGATTTAAATTTACGTTCGATCTAATTAATCTTACGATTAACTTTAATTCGAAAAGGAAATAAAGTTTGCTCCTTGCTTCGTAATACTAAATCTTATCAATCCAGACATAAAAATCTATAAAATGACATAGCGATACATTTGGTTGTGTATTACTTATTTTACAATAAACTATTTCTTTGTATCCCAAAACAAAAACTATTTCAAATAGTAGCGAATTTGTTTGTTATTAGTATGTTTGTATCTTTCCTTATTCTTTTTCACACAAGCAGAGTTAGTTGAGACATTACTTTTAAAAATCATTTGTAACAGAAAAC
Source organism: Lerema accius (assembly GCA_001278395.1). Classification (NCBI taxonomy): domain Eukaryota; kingdom Metazoa; phylum Arthropoda; class Insecta; order Lepidoptera; family Hesperiidae; genus Lerema; species Lerema accius. Next base: position 1,567,954 of record LGAG01000003.1, read on the forward strand.
GTTGTACTGGACTGTAGCTTTAAAATTTGACATGGTCATTAAATTAATAGATTTGGTAAAGGGTTAATACATACACCTCAAAATGGTCAATTAATAAAGACGTTACAATTTTCCATGACTCCGGGGATGATGTATCAACCGTGAAATTTTTGAAAATAGCCCCAGCACTTTAGACCCGCCCTGCGAAAGTTATTACATTAATATATTTACCAAACACGCTCCCATTATTACGTTTTCATGTACTCGTTTATGCATAAATTAAAGTGTTGCCAGTTTTTCTTTTGTCCCAACCCTTATTTGGTATTCATATTTGATATTTTGATAATACAAAGGGACGCTTTGAAATGGAAACACAAAACGTGTTCATAACTTACACAAGAAAAACCTGTTTCACGATCAAAGTATGCTAAAGATACAAATTGTGAAAGAGGCAATCGTTCATGCAATGTCCTTATCTGTCCAACATCGGCGATCTATTATGGACTTTTTCGCTACAACTATAAGCATTCTATTCTAACAAGCAGTCACATCACTTCAATTACGGTCATATTGAATGAAATATGAATTAAGTAAGGGATATTAAAGGGCAGAGGGATTGTTTATGAAATGTCAACATTGAAATATGTAGTATGATAGAACACCCTTTTTAATTTGTCCGAACTATCGTCCGTAGCGAAGCGACTCACAAAAACTAAGGCCGTGCCCCAATTGTCTCGGTTACAAGTTTCTTTAACACAAAACTATGTATTATCGTACAATTTGGTTGAAATTCTCGTGTTCCTTATTACTTCCGCAACGAATTTCGTGCGACCCACAAGTAGAAATGATTGAACCTATCGAGCATTCGCCGGCAGCGGCCGACTCCAATTTAGTTTTTCGGATTAGATACGGCAAACATAATAACATAATTGCTCTAATAACAGACTAACCTCGCCGTACCGTACAATTCACTTTCCAAATTGGTTTATTTTTTACCCCTAGTCTGTCTTAAACTATTATGATTTATTAACAAATTTTCGTGCAGGCAAATTATGGGCCAAATTTTCGTCAGTCCCCGTGAAAGATGGTTTCTCTTTCCAACATTAGTTTCACTAATAGATTAGATAAGGACGCAGATATTTATTGTTTTTCATAATAAGCTGACCGTATTATATGCCTGGGTGTTTGGATGAAATGATTTACGAGCCTTTTTGTAATTAACTCGTAGGAACAATAATTAGTTGGATTAACATGTAACGCGAACGATATTTTTCAACGTCACTAACTTTATTAAAAACAGAAGCCTTGGCTCGATATTATATGTAAATATATTATGTATATTAACATAATAACAATAAAAAACAGGCACTTATGAATATTTAGACATTGAACTGAAGTAAAATAAAAGGAAAGGTACCTACCTATAAATAATCTACGTAAATAAACTAAAATTACGTGTAGCAAAACAATACGATTTCATAATTTAAGCTGAAATTGTAATGTACACATACCAATTGTACCTATATCAAAAATAAATAAGCAAAAAAAAAAAAGATTTTGTTTTCACATCATACCTTACATGAGGGATAGAAAGAATGAACATAGAACTATATGCGTATATTGTAAGCACTAGAACACACGTTTTGAAATACTGCAACCGACAAATGTATCTGACAAGCGGCTGCATTAAACATGGGACCTGCCACACACTGATATTTGCATATAAAACTAACTTTTCACGATCCACTCAATAAGGCGATGCCAAAAATACCGGTATCAGCTGCTACATAATCATTTTGACGAGCTTATTTCATTCATTAGATTTATTACTACAACCCCGTTTTGATTAATTTATAATTATCGATTTAGAAAATGGTTAATTATATATTCATAATTATTATTAAGTCAATAAAAACATTTATTAACTGTAAAAGAAACTATCGTTTTCATAAATGGTGATAAAACAATGGTGATAAATAGAAAGAATTTATTAATGCATTTCAATAAAGCAACGTACCTAAGTAGCTTAATTACTGCATCTAAGATTGTTACGATACAATACATTTGAACCATAAGATTAACATGAGACCATTTATGTATACCGATCCTAATTTGCCCAATTAATTCATCTGAATCAGTCTTTATTCATGGTATTTTCCTAACAAAAACAAAGATTTTCCGATTACAAAATGAATAGGATAATAACTTAATAGCATTTTTTTGCGAGCGAGAATATCATTTTTTTGTTTATTGTACTCAATGCATACGATTTTTCTAAATCAGATGCTTGTATCGTGTTTATAATTAGCGAGTAATTAAGTTAATTAAAATTCAGTCTGTTTATTGTTATGCAGATTTGAAATTAAAACTGTCATCATTATAATTGCATGATAAATTCATGATCTCTTTCTAGAAATCTTAAATTAATATCTATTGTTCAGTTCTCAGATATTAATTTTATTATTTTAAACGTATTTTGTTTTGTATTCCAATTATAATCTTTTACCAATTAAAATATAATTGATTTTTGTAACTAATTAATAATAATGATACATAATTGCAATTGAAGCGCTCTTGGTCCAATGGTTGCTGTTGATCGTAATTACGCATTATTTAGATAGCACCCGTATGCCGCAATGGTTACCATGCCGGTTCTGGGTTCGATGCCGAGGGAGGAAAAAAATATATTTAATAATAATTTAAAGTACTGTTCTGTTTGGGTGCGAGTCCTTAGTTTATTTGCGAGCCCTATGGCATCCTAACCCGTGAGTACATAGCTATGTTTATTTTTTAGTAATATCATCATCTTTACAAATCCTAACTGTCCCACTGCTGGGCTTTTGGTCTCCTCCTATAATGATACTAAGTGCTATGTATAGCGTATACGCAAGAGTGACACCCACAAACATTCGCAGTACATAATGTGTTGAACTCCACAAGTTTTATACATTAGGTGTGTGCATAAATGGAAGTAGATACGTTTTCGTAGATACCGCGTGTGGTGAAGCGGAAAAGACCTCCGACAAAGGACTGTGACAATGAAGCCGCTAGGGTTGTAACCCAAACATGCAAATATTTACACGAAACGCTAAACAAAACATGAACAAAGATTAATTGTGATTTATGTGATCACAAAAAGTCATGCGCAACTAAGCGTAGAAAAACAAAAGGATTAGTTAGTATTACTATCATAATACGTCGAGAATGAATAATAAGGCTTGCGTTCAACATAAATTTTAAGCAGACTTTTAGAGTATCGTTGTAGTTAACTAGACGTGTTTTTATAAAAACTTACTCTTTGAGTCGATAAAAATATAATTACAATATTCCATAGTCAAATAAAGAAATATATAGATATAAAATTAATTGAAATATGATTTTTTGGATTGAACATCATATAAGTAATATAAACCCTCTCAAAACCACGAATAAATGTGGAAAAAGTTACGTGAATACTTCAAAATGATTTGATATAAATGTTTCATATACGCCACACTTCATACATAAAATATATACATCTGATCTCAGATTGTGTGGGTGAAAATAACACAAAAGAGACAGCCCTGGCGTGGCGTCCGACACAGCCGCCCGGCCACGTTTCAGGAACATGAATTATGGCGCGAGCCGATGTGACTTTTCAATTTGAAATCATCAACCTGGAATTAATTTCATTTTTGAACCCCATTATTTCTGTTATCTACACGAGAATCGCGCAATATGCGAATTTCGCATTATTGCCGCTTCGACAAAAATATTTTGCGGCAAACCGTTCGTTGCGCGGTGTCCAATCGCAATTTAATTCGGGGCTTTGTTTTAATATTTCGGTTTCGATGCACGCACGTACGCAACATGCACTTGAATTGTGTTTATGTAATGTGAATGGTTATTTGTTAATTTGAAATGAAAAACGGAACGTAAAAAAGTCCGTTTAAACGATTAATAAACTCGAATTGGGTCATTGACCTCGCAGTGTATTTTGATAAAATGTAGGTAAATTAAAAACGAAATAACGATTTTCCCAAGTTTAATTTATTAAATAGAACTAAATAAAATTTATGGGTGTCTGAGGCTGAAAAAAATATCTTCCGGAATCGTGTTGAATCTGTGTGTAATTCACAAATCTGTCAGCGGGCGAGGTAACCCACACGTTGGGACCGCCGCTAGCGCTACTATTCATAGTTCTCTATTCAGCTCGCAACGGTTACCGGCGTTGACGAAAGCTCAGCCGAAATAGATGTCGCACCAATAAATTTTATTCAAAATAAAACTCGAAAGGTTATTTCGAGGAAACCATGTGACTTTTTGTTGTGATAATCGGGGATGTTCAAAAAATCTTTCGAGACGCGCTAGACTCGGACATTGACCCGAAATTCTTTGCGTAATTTAGTGATCCCTATTTTATTCTGAGTTAAATTCTCACATTGTCTTGCTTTACGATGTTGAGTGCGAAATATTTTATTCTAAATGATATTATATATCAACAATTCTTTTAACAGAAATCACTTTAAAAACTAACTTTACTCCAAACCCATTATAAATTACAGTACCTATATAGTAGCTCGATATACCGCATCGCTGAACGTCCAAAAAGATACGCTTAAATCCCTAAAGAGGAACCTTATAACAAAGCTAATATTAGACAATCATTTCCTGTCAAAAGGGAGGCATACCCCACCCTGACGGGTCGAGCGAGGGAGGTAGATGGAAATACCTACCCCCCGTCTCTCCAGATTTCGCAGTCCCCGTGTTCGAGTGTGAATCTGAATTCTTATTTTTTGCTGTTAGAGTGATGAATGGATTTTTAATATCCTCTTGCAGCTGTCTGAATCCGAAGGTCTTTTGATGAAAAATGCTCAGCTCGAGACACGTTAAATATCTTTTTACAACACAAACTATTGTTTATTTGTTTATCATAAAAAAAATTGCTGCACCACAATTTCTAGTTTCTACTATCCGAGTTAAAATATTGATTAATGTAGCATCTTGCCGCATCTATGTAAACGAGCTGTTCTGTCGCTTGTGAGGAAAAACTCGAGAAATAAGTGTCTCTGTCATGTCGAGCGTATAGTACAGACAGGCAACAAGACGTCAGCATCCACAGACGTCTCAATACCGAGGTACGGTCGGCAAAAAACGCGCCGGCCGCTCTCACGACTCTATTACGACTCAGCCGCGAATAAATAAAACATGACGAGCCCTTCTCACGTACATATTATGTACATCACGTTATGTGTACTTGTACGGATGTACCCGATCTTGATTCGGAGCATCTGATTTGAGACGGATTATCTCGCTTGGTGTTGTGCTTTGAAATAAGGCAATTATTTTTACTTGTGATAATTTTAGTATTAACTAAGTTACGTAAAAAGGGTTTTCATTATAATGATAAACAGTTGATTAATTCAGCGTAAGATTTTTAATTAAGTTTCTGTTTTAATAGGTACCCATTCTTCTTGGAAAGACATGATTATAATTGAACATCTAACTTTCTGTTTTTGTGAATTGTAGGTACCAAGTTTCGTTGAAAAAGATTAGTATGACCGTCACGGGTCGTCTCTCCGATAAGCAATAAAATTAGAAAGGGAACCATTACAAACAGTCCACGAACTTTATATTCAAGACAATGCTTAACTTTATGACGATTTAATAGTCTAAGTAGGATGTTAAAATCAGAGTCATCAGGCGAAGGTGACCACGTTGAGTGTTTTTATATTGTTTATTGTGTTCAGTTTATTATTGTGACATTATGATCCAACGTGTGTGGTGTTCGCAACGTACATCACCTAATAGCCAGACGTTCAGAGACCACAATAAAAACATATGACGAAGCATGGACGGTACATTAACGCGCTCGCCATACTTGGCACCACACAAACCCCGCCTGCTGGCAACGACACATCACGAAATATCAATAGAGTTGGCTTCTAAATTACGTATCGATGTCATCACTATCCGTATCTTTCACACTTGTGGGTGTAGTTTCCTTTTAAACTAACTTGACTAACTTCATCATGGTGGCCAATTAAGGGTGATTGCAAATAGACTTAACATGCTACGGTTACTTATGGATAGCGACAAGCTTTTAGCAAGGCTTTTTCCCGTTTTTTAAGCAATCGTAGCAAACGTAAAGTTAGCAACGTTCGCTGATGACTGAAGGTAGCTATTAGCCGCTGACCACACAGCGATTTAGTTACATTTAAATAATCGTGAAGCTGTGCTATTATTGACGAAAAATAGGAAGTGGAGTTACAAACTTTTAATTTATACGTTTCCATAACTACCTATCTGTTATGTCAATTTATTATACGTAGATATACAACTAGTAATTACGCCGCTCTCCATCGATACCGAGCGCATCACTACCCACCGATACCGTTACATTTTAATCGTCGTGAAGCTCTCCTTCTATTATTGTTTTTCGAATTTCGGCAGCAAGACAGATGGCAGCAGCGGCTGAGAATTTGTATTACAATAGCTGCCACAATCCTACCGATGTTCCCTGGCACGGAGCGGACGCGGCTGCTTCTTTACTTCAGTCACTTGGCACTCGATAACATTTCCACCATCGAAAGTGGTGGAATAATTTGTGGCTTCTCGGTATTAAACTATCATTGATGCACTCTATCTATGAAGCTAAATTGATTGCACTCAAACGAAATGGGGCTTTAAGCGCGTTTTAATGTGTTATTTGCCGCGGTAACAAATAAAACACGCCGAGAAACATCACGCCGCCGTCTTAAATGCGTTACAACTAATCGAGTGCTGATGATTCATTGTCCACCTGCTTTAATTTTAATCTAAAGCTCAGTCATGTACTCGGTAGAAGGCAATTGTTAAGAGGTGGAAGTATGAATTAAATACCGCTATACGTCATAATAAATCTTGCGCATTTCAAAGGCTTTCTTCTCGAAGATAAATTAGACATGTGTGACTTTGACAACAATGGCAAAATCATTAGCACAATATTCTGTCAGTGAAAGCGAGGAGCGCCAACCATTCGGTGGTACGACAATCCATTAAGCGTCCCTTAAGGATCTGTTATGACAGAGCCATACGAGTAGTGGCACATTTTGTCAGCCGATAGGATGTAGCGTGGCGACGAATATTTATTTATTTATAACATTGAGGGGCTGTAAATTAGCAGTAAATTTACGGCGCGGCGGAGAAGTGATCGCGCGCAGTTTATTTTGGGAGTAGGCGCATGATTTAAACAGTTCCCGGTGCGGCCCGTTAGAAATTGAAGCCGAACGGGGATTTGTGGCCGAGGAAGTGTAACATTGAGCTTTGCATCGTTCGAGCCATAATTAAAATGACGTGAAGCTTGCATGCCGACGTATCTAGAATAAATACTTCATGATGCAACATTCAACACACGCCGAAAATTGATTCATTCATTATCATTTCGTAAAACGCTCGGGTTTATCGTACCGGCCTTCAATACTTACATCAGAGGTACGAACTTTATCTTCTTGAATTGCAATACATCATCAAATGCAGTTGCATTTGTGATAAGATACAACCCACGAGTGGCCTAATAGATATTTCATAATACACGATTCGTGTTTTGCATTTTGTAATATTACATTGGTATCAGTTTCGTATCTAAGTCACGAAAACGACATATCTGCGTCCACTTATTATTATCCAACATACGTGACCTTAATCCTTTTGATCTAGTAGCTTTCGCCCAAGATGTTTTAGCGACAACAATGTTATAAAACAATGGGCGCCAACTTTGTTATTGACATTATTTATTTATAGTGGCGTATATTATGACTAGATGTGATGAGAATTTTTATACAGTTCGATTAAATTCAAACTTCGAATGCGAGATCATTATAGTTATTTCAAAATGATCGTCATAATAATAACCAACTGAGACTTCATAACCGTTGAACTTGTCTAGAATATAGAGTCAAAGTCGGGATAATACTCGCAGTAAGAAAAATTCATGAGCCATAGCAAACTCGGTAAAAAAAGAGAATTTCAATTGCTCAACGTCTGTTTGAGAAAAAAGTGATAAGCATAATTTATTACTATTCGAAGACAATGTGATGTTGATGAAGAGTTATTCCTGGTTCGTTAACGATGACAAATAGTTAAAAAAATACAAATTGGTAAATAAATGTGTAAATTATGGTCATCGAATGTGATAAATGCGAGCTATACAAATGTTAGCTGTGAAGATTAGCGTCAATGCACCACTTACTGCTTAGTACCTACTTGAATTGTTCACCTGCTATTATATGGAGCTATAAAGATTAATTAACTTACATTTTAATCGTGCTGCAGTTTTGTAAACACACTGAACATAACAATAAACATAGTACCCCTGCTAAATTAGAATCTTACCAATAAATTAACCTAGAATAATCTATAGCTTACCTACTATTCCTCAATCCTAATTAATTATTGCAAGGACATAAATTTCTTAATGAGTTCGTTTCAAATAAGCACTTACATTGCATTTTTTTAGATTCTAATCAAGACACCTGCAGTCTAGCTAAAGGTGGATTAATGCATTTCTTTGTTTCAGAAATAAATTAGACTTTCTTTTTTTATACTACGTAGTCTCTCGGTAAAAAAACAGCAGATATTTCGATGTAATGAAGAGGAAAAATAAGATTAATAGTAATATAAAAACTTGCTGTTTTTTAATCGTTAAATCTTTCATTTATATAGAATCCTAACACGTGTATTTGTTAAACTCGTAAACAATTGCACCGATTTTGATAAATATTTTGTGATGTATTCTAGGGAGACTAAATATGGTACCTACGTAGTACATTATACTGATACAAAATGGTATAAATGTGTTATTGTGTATTAATTATTTTACATAATTTATTAAGTAACACTAAGGACTACACGAAAATGCTAAATGGTTGTAAACAAAGGCAGAATATTCAAGTGAATTCTAGAACAACGTGCGAACTTGGTGACACGCTATCGGTTTTTACGGCACATAAATCATATCTGCTTGTTTTACAAATAAAATTCCACAAAAATTGTCTTCACTCAAAATACATTCGATGTATTGGTTGCACTTGAGGTAGGTACCTTGCCAAACAACTTTGAACTTTGTATCCATATTTAAATAATATTAGATAAGCTATAAAATTCTCGCGAATTAAATATCGTAGAATATTTTATAACATAACGATTTTAATTATGTATTTAGGTACGATTGTATAGTACAAATCGTAAATCAATTTGCAGCTTGTTTTACTAATAAAATTAAATGTCGTTTTAAGGTTTAACAGTTAAACAGTTTATTAAAATAGGATATTTTATTGCACAAATTTAAATAAAATCCTTTTACCATAATTTCTATCATTATAATTAAATTCATCATGCGTTCGCTCTCTATTTAGATATTATTTATTCGGTACATTGATTCAATTTAATTCGATAGGCAAGTAAAAAATATAATCGATGTACCGTCATAATTTTTATTTTAAAGCAATATATTTATTTAGCAATCATTTACAATGTTTATGGCGGACGAGACGTAAACGGGATGACGTGCTATCGGCGTTTGTCGCCAGCACATAAATCATTCCCTGCTTGTTTTACCAACGAAATTGAATAAAAGTGATATTTCTCGGTTACCAAACAAAAGGCAAATGCTGTTAGTATTTTAAACAATTTTACTGAAAGCTTTCAAAGTTTGTGTTGCAACTAATGTTATTTTAGTTACTTCACGTCCACATATCATTTTATTTTTACTTTTATACAACTATTTTAAGCGGTTGAGTCGCAGTCAAAGTTTTAATCAAAGAAAATTAAATGTATCAGTATTTTATTCCGTGTATAGGTTGTAAATACAATTAAAGATTGACCTTTAAAATTTGATCAAAAGAAAGTTGCGACCCAAAGCGTAAACAGCTCAAACTTACACTGTTACTTAATTGAACTTTTTAATGAAACTTTTATCTTTGCAAACACGAAGGACTTTCTACAAACCGTATATCATTAACAGCTCATCGAACTACGAGTATGAAGTGAAAGGACTAAAAAACGTTGTTTCGGAAATACGGATTACACGCTTAACTCGTAAATCAAGTCGTCCTATTGATATCAGTGCCCTAGCCCCAGTAAATGGGGCCTATTTATCAGAATCACATAAAAGTACACGCGTGCCAAGCCCAGTTTTGATCGGTGAAAAATCGCAACAGTGACATCCACCCTTATTTCCAATGATTAATTACAAAAACAATTTCAGTTGTATGTTATGTAGGGTTACCATTTCAACGTTTATAATGCAATAACTAATAGTATAATACTTACTTTTTAAATCTTCAAAGCATGCAGTCTTATAAACTGGAGGATTCGATGTATGATCGAAATTTGAACATAAGTCATAAAATCAAACAATAGATTATAGAATAGTTCTATAGACCTAGCTCTAAGATCTCAATATCAATTTCATCTGTCTATCAACGAGGTCTTTCATCTAACAATTGTATGCTATGTCTATTTATAAAATATTAAATATGCAAGTATTTTTAACGCATATATAAAACAAAATTTAGCTTTTTAAGATGTTAAACACTACACTCGTGCGTGCCAGCGTTATTCTTGAAAATGTACCAAAAGTTTAAACTTTTACGTTTTAATTCAAAGATTTTTTTATTTGCATGGTCAATGTATGAATCTCCGTACTTTTCCATGGATATGCAACAATGTCTATCAATTTAAAATCGATAAGTAGATGTGTGCAACCCTATTTCCGTTCAATAATTTAATACACATCAATAGATATCTGGTTTTAATACACGCTTGATAATGCATAAATATCGAATCTATTTATGGGAGCCCGAAATGTACGTGCATTGTATTCACATAAAGATTGCGGTTATCGGTTTCACGGTTGTATTGATATTTTTAATTTATGATTTAAAAAAAAGTTTGGTTATAGGTACCTAATTGCTATAGTTGAAATACAAGTTTTTTGACGATTATTAATATCATAGAAACTTATGTATAATAAAATAATTACTGTCTGTCTGACAGTGTAGAACTATAATAATCCAATTTTTTTTCTTCATTTATCCGATTTGTATATGTTGTTTCATGCACAAAGTCGTCATAAACAAGAATTATTTTCTAAAAACAGTACCTACCTAATTAAAATGTAAAAAAAAAAATTACATGTTTTTAATTCTCGAATCCATACAGATAGAAGGATTTTAACGAGTTATTGATAGGTACTTTTCGGTATAGGCTAATTAGGTCATAACTCATTTTCGAATAAGGCAAAAGGTACCTTGTTCACCTGCGATTAAATCTTGAATCGTGTGCTAGTGAGCTTTATTATTTATTACGCGAAAACAGAGCAAACTAACCAAAAGTGTCCGCAGTACGGAAGCACCGACAACCCAACAAAATAAAACGGAATAAAGAAAATAGAACAACGAAATAAGGAAACTGTGGAGTCGATTTGGTATCAAAACAATGTAAAAATAAATGTTATACCTATTGACCAAAAATAAATGCTTAATATTTCTATTAATCTCAAACTATCCTTATTAACGTGCGGACTAATAGACTTGGTTTTTAAAATCTTTAAAAGTACGAGTTTATCGTTAAAAAATTTAACGACACGTGTCATTAACTGGCTGATGATGATAAATATAATATTTAGTTTTAATAGGTAGAGCTATAGAGTAGAGCAAATAATAATTAAAATTAGAAGTAATTGGGTGTACAAAATTTTGAATACAATAAGTTTAGTATCCATTTTTACTAGAGTATCAGAACTATGTATTGAACCAGCAATAAAGACATATATATCATATATTATATGTGCATATATCGATTGGGTCTATATATAATTAGCATTTAATCGCACCTGCATAATTCAAAACTGTGATGATTATTATCACGTTTATATAATGTGACATGGATAAATAAAACACTTTCTTTTAGTTTATAATTTGCGTCTCTACGGTTTTTTATCCACGTGGGAGCGAGAGGGTGTATCCGAAAGAAAAGCGGTACAAAAGAGTGGCGTGTAGTAACGCTCAGGGTTTCGTATATTGTTATGACGGATCACATCCCTTCAGTTATGACATTTTGTGTATGACATATTTTCTCATCAATTTTTAGTATTTTTTTTAGTTATAGTATGAAAATGTGTAGGTAAAAAAAGGCTTTTATTTCATCCATACATAATTATTATTATCGTAATAATTGTTACATAATTCATTTTTCTAAGACTCTATGCAAACGTTTTAAACACTTAATCTACGAGCTGATAAGATCATAAAAGATGTTTAATTGACTTATTTTTCATTGTCATATCTAATTAAGAAAAAAAATGCAATGTAGTACACTTACGATACTACAGATAAAAATCGTATCGTACATCGCAAAGATGACTTTAGTAGATATAGTTTATTAGCATATCGAATGCATCAATACTAGTTATTAAGATAATTAAGATATCCATAACGTGATAAGTCATCACGATAAAATTATGTAATTCATGTTAAATACTATTTTAACGTGAAAATGTTTATTATAAAATCTTCGATACTAATATCGCACCCGTAACATTATATTAATATTAAATATAGTATTAAGCTCAATACCGTAGGTAAGTGTTACACCATTTACCTATTAAAAATTGGGAGAACAAGACGTAACTCATTTATTCTCACGTCTCACGAAAGAGACACATTGAGTAGAAACTGTCATTTGATTCACTTTGTTTGCGATGAACTAACAAGTCTATGTTTTAAAACTTAAGTACCTACTAGTACCTACCAAGTACCAAAATATTTAGACGCAAAATTTGTGCTTAAGTTCAGAAACTAACGGAATGCTTTTACCGATACGCTTAATTTATTGTTTGCTATTAGGTAGACGTTAACGAAAAGAAATTATATTTCTTCAAGCAGAAAGTCGGCGCCACAGCCCGGTCAGCCAACCAGCCAGCTAGCTCTCATAACGTAAAAGTTTTTCGGAACACATATGCGACCGTTTTATTCCTTTATTTCCCTCCAGTTTTTCCATTTCCGCCGAGCGAAAGCGAGTTTCCGCGGCGACTTTTTTCAAATGAATGCCCGTGAGGAACTATGGAAAAATAATAAAAAACAATAAAAGAACAGAGTAGGTAGCAAAAAATTCGCTTTGTCATAAATCGCGAAATACTTCCTGCGTACAAAGAAAGTTGTACCTATCAACATCACCGGGCTTTTGAGGGAAATGAAATGGTAACTAATTATCTACGGAGGTATATTTGCGTTTTTATCATAATAATATCCTTTTGTTGTTTGTTTCGGTACTTTGATTAAATTTTACTTAGCTTATCCACACTGAGCACCTAAAAAAACAGATTTAATTTTTTTAGGTTTTTGCGTAGGACCTTTGTTATATTTGTTTGATAACAATTCTGATCAATTTCTTTTAGTAAGAAATCTTAATATATGTATAATCTCTTAGCGAAGCGAAATAGCTGTCTCAAACTCAAATAAGTAAATTGGGCCAAGCATTTCTTGGAAGTTTTGCGTATTGTAACCTTAAACGCACTGTTTCACACAAATCCCCAGCGAAAAGATTCCATTAAGAAAATCAAAAAAGGTCTGCTCAGTTCACGAGCCGCGACTATTTTCATTTAGCAAAAACAACCCATAAATTGTCATCTTAACGAGATTTCTGTTTTTGCCGAATTCGCACCCTAGGGGCTTGGTGACTAGGAATTCGATGATGTTCCTACTTCATGGGGATTAATACGTCGGCAGCTTTTACTTAATAAAATTGTATATTTTATCGGGAAACTAGTAAGCAGGCCTCGTTTCAGTTTACTGATCTACGTATATAAGACATTATTTAAGTTAAAACATCTTGGTTATTTGAAAAAAGCTTACCTAATACTCAATAACTTATAAATGAACTGTTTAATAAAATGATTTCAGTAAAAAATATATTTATATTAAAGAAGTCAGCAAAACAAACGCATTTAAATGTTGTTGTTGCTTTACTTTGCACCTGGCAACTTTCTATGAATACTTACAATTATTATTGAAAAATAAGTCTTTTATGTTCGATTTATAACTCAAAATAAGTAATTCTGAGGTCATTGCAACAAAAACATTATGAAGGAACCCAAATTCAACGGTTGAATTTTAAAGGCAATAAAAAAATCGTTGTCAAGAAGTTGACAGCTCTTTTCCGTTGCCTTCACTAGCAAATAGGCAGCAAAAAAGAAAAAATATAACGTGTAAAATATTCGAAACTCAAATCAAACGTTTACTGAAATAAAAAATAAAAAAATTGTGAAAAAAAATCTGCACAAATATATTTGTTTAATTTTGATATCGAAATTGACCGACATTTTCCATCGCCTTTACCTACAAGCGAATACATCAACGAAAAAGAAAAAAAAGATATTTAAATGAAACTTTGGTAAATGTTACTACGAATATTACAAATAGCCCGCAACTTGCATTATCAATCAGTATTATTCTGGTCTGTGTTGGCACGGGCGCGCGAGAGGCGCATTGGTTCGTGCGTGTTAATACTGAGGTACACAGTGCGTGCAAATGCATCTATATTTTAATATGCCTACATAAAGGGCTCAACTTTCGGTATCGTTTTAAGAATAATGCAGAATCACACGGCTCAAATTTCTTTAAAATCGCGTTGTCTGGTGTATTCCCTAGATGGCTAGGAATAGGATTATTTTCTTAGTCGAATAGGTGGGTATTATATAATGTTAAATAGTTTTTTATTTACAAATAGTTAACAAGGTTTCACTTAATGTGTTGGAGTTACAGTTTACATACTTAAAATTTTAAACTGACGTTAATGCTGACTTTTGAAGTAAAATGTATGGCAAGCGAATCATCGCGTGTCTTTAATAAACTCGTTGTTTCGTTTAAGAAATCGTACAACGGACTAAATTTAAAATATAAGGAAAACACTAGTGGTAGAAAACCTATTCGCCTTGTTTGTAACACCTTTCGATCAAGTTAAGTAAAAACTGCACATGCCGATGTTCTAATTTACATTCATGATGTGAGACAGGAGCAAAAAGAGCTAATGTTTGTAAATTGAGTGCTAATTCGTTTTATTACCTTTTTTGCTCTACTAAGGGCGGTGTTTTCCACGACCTCACACAATGCATTTCATAAAAGAATTGTCTTAAATTATTTATTTATTTAACTCATTGCATGAGACATGTAACAATCCATATACATTGATAAGCCTACTTAATTTTCAGCTCCTTTTACGATAAAATAATCGGCTAATGAAAAATTCAAGCGCTAAAAACTACTAAAATACTTAGTAACTTAGTATCCAATTGCAGAAACTTGCAAGTAACTTCAAAAGCAACTGAATTAAACGACCAACTCCACACAATAACAAAGTTAAGCATTAGTAGGTATTAGAACTGGAACCGAATGAGCTTCGCAATATCATAATTAAAGTGCCGTTTCACAGTTTGGGTCCCGTCACGTGATACCGTTGCCCAAATTATCCGAGCATCGCGTCATCTTGTCCCAATCCAATATGGCGCCATAAATCCTTAGGGGAGGTGGCTAGGGGGACGTCACTCAAACTTTCTCTGTACTCCGTCTTGCGTTCTCGTCTCACGAACTAGGGGCGGTACGGACAGACCCTTAATAGACGCTTAGCGTTCATACGCGAATATTGCCGGGATATTTTTTTGTTAAAAAAACGCATTTTTTTTTTGGATAGAGCTTTTTGTTTTATTATTTTTATTAAGTATATTTTTTTTCCATTCATACATTAATGTTACTGCTGGGTTGTTGGAAAAAAAAATCATTTTTTTTATTTTTAAATTATTTTTTGTTTAAGCATACTGTAAATATTATTTCAAAAAGTTTTTATTATTTCGTTCTTATACATATTAAAGCGTAGGTGTTATATAAAATAGAGTTGTCAGTAAGTATTTTCGAAAAAACATTTGTATGTCATTGTCATATTCATTTGTATATTTAATATTTTTTTAATAACATTAAAATTATACCATCAAAGATGACTGAATACTGACTGCAAAAACAAAACACATAACCTATTTAAAAAGGGCTCGAACTCAAAGCATTTATTAGTGCGACTATTTCTGCCAACGGTACTCGACCGGGAGCGTCGTTGGTGCGCTTCAAGGAATTCTCAGATAGAGTTCGAGCTACGGTATGAGTAATCTCTTTTGTTTTTCTAAGAACAACCGACACAGCCGCCGGCCGAACGATTATCGGCTTGTGTTCTACACATGAACCTAGTGATATGTAGATAAGTGAGTCAGTTTAAATTTTACCTTTGTTTTTGAGTTTTAAATGCTTAAAAAATTTCGTCGAAACTTTTAACAATTTTAGGTAGGTACTTAATATTTTTAGGTTCATTAATTTTGTAATAAATAGTTCCAATTCAATCTGTTAATTGTTTTAAATGTTGGCATTTGTTCTGTATTCCTATTTAACTTTATTTTATAAAAAAAATGTAGGACTAATTTATTAAAAATAAAAAAAATTATGCCTTCAACAATGTGGGTGCATTGCATATTTTCTTAACAACAATGAAAAAAATTCTAAAACCTAATAGAACCTAGATATGATTACTGAGTACTGACCTTTTTAAAATGATAGACAACATCCGTTATTTAATTATAACAAACTCTAATACCTAAAGACAGTAACAGTAACATCAAGTCTAGAGATTTTATCTGTTTGCTACCATAATTGGCGTTATGAAGCTAACAAACCGCGACCAAATGACCACAGTTGACAAGCGACCACAATACGCAATGGCAATCTGACCACTAATGAATCAACATCGATGGAATATCTGTTCAAATAAAAGCGGAATGAACGCGGAAAGCGGGTGACTACGTTTAAACTTATGTTGCAGTAGTATAAAAATTAAACATTATTTATTAAGTATTTAAGTAATATTCATACCGACTGAATGTAATTTTTTTAACATGATTAAACTTGCTACAGCAATACGTATACTGTACTCTAATTAATTAATGTAGGTAAGGCAAAACATTCAAAGCTCCTACAACTAGCATAATGCAATAACAAACTATTTCTACTACGCTAACTCATTTATCCACCCTCGCAAAATCAAATTAAAAATCACCATTACCAAAATACTAATACCGTAACTCGCGTGACCATATACCACACACGGAGGTATAAAATGGCGTTACCTATTGGTTTTCAATAAAGTGACCATCCATCACGCCGTCTTAGCGCTCCGGGGGTCGACTATATTAGAAAACCGACGACGCCTCAGCTTAGCCGCTTATATACTAAGTGGAAACTGTTAGATGAGAAAATAATATAGGGGATTTAAGAGACTTAACAGTGAAAATGTAATAAATTTGTTGCTTAATTGTAAGTATCAAATTGTTGTCAATTAAATGATTACATTTATTTGCTCGTATCAAAAGTTACAGTATAAAATTTAATTAAAGTAAAAAAAAATGTGCATTTAATAATTAACAATTAAGTGTAGGTAAGGGACAGAGAAGTAAAGTTGGAGACAATAAAATAACGTTCACAAAATATTTTAAACGAATGTTTAAAAACATCAGTTTATTTATACTAAACATATTTATGCGTTAAAAAGTAATTTGACTACCCTACTACACAACTACAAGTTTTCGCACATTCTATTCCAAAAAAGAATAATAACTACTTGAGCTATAAAACCGACAGAGATTAAATTCAAAAAAGTTGTGTGAAAGCTTCTCAACAATTTAGCTAATTAGTGAAATATTATACATTCGTACTAATTTATTTTGTTTATGACGGATGTCTACTAGTTTATGGTAGTCATAAAAGGTTGCGTCACTTTCTCGCAGGTTAGATGTTTTATTGGCTGGCTGACCAGGTCCCGTTGGCTTGATTAATTAATTAATGCCCACTACAAAGGCATTACTAATGTAAAGTCGTGGGTTGTCAGCTATAAAAACTTTAGTATTATGACATTTAAAACATAAATTATGATATATATAAATATATATACCTACCTACCGAGCGAATACCGCGCCCGTCAAAACAACATCAGTCAACGAATTTACGTAAATGAATTCTATTTGTATACCAACGTCTAGAAAACGATGAATATTTAGACTTCAGTCTACGAGATATTAATATTACTTATACTTCTTAAGGCTATCAGATCATGATTATCTTAATGAGAGCCGAGATCACTGATTCACTTAACATGAAATAAAATATTGTATTGTAGAGATTTCGTAACTTAAACATTCAAAGGTTTACTGCGTCGTAAATTCTTTTCTAAATTGCATTTTAACAAAACGCAAATTTAGAACAACGCAGCTGTAATTACTTATAATGTTATTCATTATGAGCATTGTTTTGTCTATGGGGAAAAATGTGGAATTAGAATGCGTGAAGACTTCGGTTGTAACAAGAATACTTTCTTCTGTACAATCGAATTTAAACTTTATTGCGTGCAGTTAAGGTTCATCTAAGGTGTGTAGTTAAAATTGTATATTCGTGTACTACCCGCTGCGTTTATAAGCATAACGGCTAGCTTGAGATCATGCGGTCGAGCATTTTGGGGTTTGGACAAGCATTAATTATGCACACAATAGCCGGTTATTGTTTCTTGGGACAAAGCTGATTGTTTAGACATTTTGCGTAATTTGTGCAACGCATATGGCTTGAACTGTACCATTTTTTATTGAAATTGTTTAGAACCGGCGTTTTCTGAGTACTCTAACTGTTTATGAGGCACTAAACTCAACGGTATTTTTTGCAGTACCTACCTACAAAAATATAAGTGAACACAAAATATACCTAGTAATATCACTCTTAGCACGTAGATACGTATCACTAATTGCTCATCATATATCATAATGTTTCAAAAAGGTAAGAACATTTGAAAAAGCGCGGTCATCATCCAATTCAGGGTCTATTGCCCCCAACCAACTCTGTTCCTGTAGTAATTTATGTGGGCAGTAAAATTATGATTAGCGCAACGTCTGACGGCATAGACAAGTCACTCAGCGGGACTTTTATTGCTTCATTTGGACAACGTAACCACTTACCTCAACTACGATCGGCTTACGTTATTTTACAATTTTTATAATAATCAGAATTAGGGAAGAAGTAGAGACACACTAATTTGTTTTAGAGGGTTTTAGGACAGCGGAGCCTTATCGTGAGATCCGTTTGATTCGGTTTTTAAAACGCGACAACAATGTTAACACGATCGTCGTAAATTTTATGGCCGCTGTGATGAGGCGTGAGAATTGTTAATGGCCAGTCACAGAGTAACCTCAACCAGATCTTTTGGAAATAAATTTAACGTGAAATTAGTGAGGAATTAAAATCACTTTTTAATTTGTTTTGATTTACTGTGTTTATTTTGTGGTGTAAAATTAGGTGTAACGATGCCAAATGTAGCTGGCAATACCTACTCTTGTCTAGGAGTAAGAGGTGGCAAAGTTATAAAAAAAAGACCTAATATCTCAAATGTCAAATTGTGACATTGAGTGATTTGTTGCTAAGCTCCGCCTGTCCCGTGTTTCAAACATCACTGCTCGGAGCAGACAGCTGAGCTCTAAGCTTTAACGGGCGCAACTGAGTTGCATACACCTGTTCCTCTCGCACTCATTTAAAACGCCTATCTCCGTTTCGTAGATCGGATAAGACTCCATCCTATTCTATAAACGGCACTACCTATTACATGGTATACTTACCTGAGAGCTTTTGTGAAAAAGTTCAACGCTTTTTCTCGGTGCAGTTTATAATGTATAAAGATTTTGTGAAGAGTGTATTGCACAAGGGATTCCACCGGTAATGCTTTGTTCTCGTGTTTTGTGACTTTGAAAATGTACTTTGACAGTGTGATGTCGGTTTTTGTGTAGTATACTTACTAACTACCAACTGAAGTTATTGTTTCTCTTATAATAATTTTGGTTTGAATAACACTGACCTATATTTTTCCTCGTATATTCTATTAAGAAGCACGCTGGTGTGTAAGTACCTGTAAATAAAAAAGTTGTTATTAATCAAATATATCTATATGTTACTTCGTTTCTTGAATAACAATTGAATAAAAATTTAAGAAAATGTCCCTCTTATATTAAAGTAAATTTTAATTTCTCTTAAATGAAATGTACAGTCACATACATAAGAAGACATTAAATCGATCCTTAACCGTTTAAGAAATCGATCGATCTCCTTTCAAGTAACACTTATTTCAATTGCACACATGCATCATTAGAATGGCGGTTAATTCTCAGATAAACTACCAAATGTTGAACGCATTTACAGTGCTACTGAAGTGCCGCATTAATTACTCAATTCACATCTGCTTTTAATGAATGCCCGCCTATGATCAGCCTTTTCGAATTAAATCTTGTTAAGAAAATATTCAGCTGGTATAAACTTTTATTTAAATGTAGGTTAATGATGAAAGAATATGAGAAACCTACTTCCGGCGGATTGCTAGAAAACCCTGTAATTCGTAATATCCCGTCTAAAATTGATTTATGAAATTGACATTCTATGGCGCTATGTGTCTACTACCTATTAGTTTTTCGATTGGTTCATTAAAAACAATTTTAGGATTATGTATAATATGATTGATAGTGGTTATATAAATTTTGAATAACTTGATTGATTGAGGAAATATTATAATAATATCCTAATTTATTTTGTCGCACGATGTTAAAATCTCAAAATGGTTGTGCTGCAAATTGTGTTATCCAAATAATACATTAGGTACTTATATTATTTCATATGTTTTTCTAATATCTTAAAGTACACCTTACGTATACATACAAGCCAAGGCATAGCTTATGAAATTTTATAGCTATTGCCAAATCAAATCTAGTTTCTGAGTCATGTAATTTTCCAACTTTAAGGCAACGGAACTTACTCCCACCTACTCAATAACGCATTCTCGAAATCGATTAAAAAGTTTGAACGAGTCTCAACAGACAGATGCTTCGTTTTGTCCATCCAATCTGTCGTCTCAGGATCCCTCTAGATATAAATAGGTTTAAGTGGCAAAGCCGCCGACTTGGGCCCTTCGCCCTTACAGATAACATCGCATTAGGGCAGTGGAGAAAAAATAACCCACTGCTACTGGTTTTTGTCACATTATACATACAGCAGAACTGATAAATTAATATTTTCTTCATCTAATTTTTCATATAAAACGGTTTGTTTTGTAGTCTATACTATAATAAAACAGTAAAATAAATTTGTCTGTACATTGAGTTTATTTACCAAAAACTAATCTAGGGTGACTCAAAAACAGTAACTGAGTACGAATCTACATTTTTAAAAAATTTTGTATGTCTGTTTGTCTGTCTGTTTGTCTGTTTGTCTGTTTGTCTGTTTGTCTGTGTGTCTGTTTGTCTGTTTGTACACGCTAATCTCCGAAACTACTGAACGGATTTGATTAAAACTTTTTTTATTCTATAGCTGTTAAGTCTGGGCTTAAACTAGGCTATATTTTTTTCCGGAAAATATTATAGTTTTCCTGGAAAAAGCAACGAAAGTTTGTATGGATTTTTTTTTAAATATCAACCGATTGGTTTCAACTTTATAACAAATATTCCTTACTTAAATTAATTGAATATGTGTCTCCCAGTTTTTTGATATTTGATCAAGAAAATAAAAAAAAGTGAAAAGAATGTACAAAATTTGAGTTTTTTAAAGATCGTTCACGGGCGACTCATGATTGATATCAACGTGGTTTTGAGAATATAACTTCCTTAACATACTGTTTACAATATAATTTCACAGATTTTTCAATTTCGCTCTACAAAGGGTACAAAATAGGGAAGAAACTTTGAACCAAAAATACCTAAACTTTATACGAGTAAGTAAGTAGGTACACATGTTATATTTTTAAACAAAGTGAAGCGCGGGCGGGTAGCTAGCTTTGAATTAAAATTGAGGATCTAAAATAGAAATAAATGCAAAAAAAAAATTAATCAATCAATCAATCAGTCGATCCGGAATTTTTATCAAGATTGATTTTTTATTGATTTTTGAGGCGATACGAAGTTAGCCGGGTCAGCTAGTTAGTAATATAGGTAAAAATTCTTGTGAGGTAACAAATGCAAATTATTTAAGTTACTTTTATAATAATTTTTGTCAATTTTCCAAGTACCTATTAGGTGCCTAATAAATTCATAAAGTATGTTTCTTGTATTATTAAAAATCGCTAATTATGCAAATGAAAAGACATAATTTCTATAGCTATAAAAAATACATTATAACTACCTACTTTGGATAATATGACGTGAGGTTATACAAAGTAAATACTGTTTCATACTATAACGTAAACAAATACCTTCTCAATGTAGAACTCTATGAATTCTTGTTTAGTTGGACTAGGGCATTAAATCATTACCTGTCACCAAACGAGGTAATGAGTGAATTACGTAATCATGGCTGGCATACATAGCCCTAACGGTTCAATTAGGGCTTGAAATATTAATTAGGAAGTTTATGCGATGACCGCTCTATAACTACTTCTCATTAACCCTCTATGCTAAAATTTGGAGGTTAGTTTGAATTATGTCTGTCTTTCTGTATGTCTCTTCTTATGTGTTCTCTTCTGAAATCTTATATTATACCTAAAGATGTGGCTGGCTTATCTATATTGTATCTTAATTGTACTTAACTCTTGAAAGCTTTTTAAGTATTTAATTTAACATTAAGCTCATATAATATTTTGGTATGTCGTAATCTCCCTGACATTATATCATCGTCAATATTTTTATTTCGATATTAGCCTATTATAACGGTATTGTAAGCAAAATATCAATAATTATTATATAACGCATCTTATTTTTTAATTACTATGTAACAATGTAGTAGGTAGATATACAATAATGCAAGGAAAAATATGTTACATGGATTAATAAATAACTGCAGTAGGTTTTTACAATGTATCTCCTTGATTAGAGAAACTATTATCAAGATCTGAGATCAAGAAGCTCAAATCAATTTGTTATTGTGCACATTGAGAAACCACTAGAACTGCAAGAATACATCCTCTTCTAAACTGGTTATTAGAAAATTCATTACAAACTGGTTATAAAGTAAATATTTTCCGTATTTTATTCACCATTATTTCAATACATGTAATATATCTACACCTTTTTTACTAGCTGAACGGTAACGAAATAATGCTATAGTATTATTGATTCTCATAATCGATAACATCGGTTATACTATCGATCTCTAAGATTTTAGATAAAGCTTTCATAGTCTAGCTTACGTCAATCGTAAGTGATCGTCGAAAGTTCTTAGGCGCTTCCGTGCTTTGGAGAGCTCTTCGTGTTGTCGTGTGTAGATGACTTTCATTACGGGCAAAATAAAACCTTTCAACGCTTGGACACCGATCCTACTAGAGCAGTGTGGTGGAGTATGGTCCTTAATGCGTTGAAAATAGGTATTAGATTCCTGCGTATAAAATAACACCTCCCTATCAAACTTCGAAATTAATTTCCACTACTGACGATGTTTAAGCTTTAACGGTAAAAGTTAACTATTGTTTCCTGTAGTATAATAACCTTTAAAGTGTTGTTATAATCAAAATCAAAGATTTAGTAACGATTAACATGACAAATGTTTTCAAAACGTCAACAAGTACGGTAAAATTTCACTAAAACAAAATCATAATGAGTAATGGTAGGTAACTGTTACACTTTGTTGATTATTATCTTAAATCGTTTTTAGGTTTTTATATCTCAAAAAAGCGTTATTATGAGTCATTACATAAGCCCCTTAAAGATGAAAACGATAACTATAATTGTATTTACTTGTAGCCTAAATACTTAAGTAGGTACCTACTATTAATAACTTTGCATATTAAGACCATATTGATAAGCGCAAATTAGTATGAAAATATATAGCTTTATTCAGACAGTCAATATTTTGAGGTCAAAAATCGAGGCGTCATTGCAATGTCATCATACTGATGATATTGTAACGACATTGATACGACATCGCAACTACAATAAACGTAACAGTAGGTAAATTATTTTTTACTAGACGATGCCCGCGGCTCCGCCCGCGGAAAAGTCGATAAACAAAATATTGATTTTATCCCAAGGGAACCTATAATCGGGATAAAATCTATCCTATGTCCTATTCCTGGATGCAAACTATCTGTGTGCCAAGTTTCAGCTTAATACGTTCAACGGTTAGAGCGTGAAGGAGGGACAAACATCTAAACATGTTAACAAACTTTCACATTTATAATATTAGTAGGATGGTTGCAACAAAATTTTGCAGCGATGGTGTTCTTGCGTTCGCGAAAATTTAAGTGACTCACTATCATTTCGCTGTCGCATCGCTATCAAACAAGTGATCAAATAAGTTAGTATTAAGAAATATGGTATAATTTATAGTAAAAGTAACGAAGTACGTGAATATCGAAGACTGGACCGATGTTACATACGATAGCATCATATAAAGTAACGTGCAGGTGCAAATAGATAATCTAGAACATAAATAGAGACTGTGACCTTTTGTTCGCGATTCCCATGAAAGTGATAATAAAATCGATTTTATTCAAATATTTTTCTGTTATCAATACTACGAGTATATTTGCGAGGAATATCACCACGGATAACATAGATAGGTACGATAATATTTGTTAACTAGTAATCAAGCATAGATAGGTTTCAAGATGGCCTGAGATATACATTTTTAATTATAAGGTGTGTGAAAGGGCTTGTTTAGTTATGCTGTTACATACGCAAACAAAATTACAGTAGCAACCATTAGGCGATGCCATGATGATAGTGCAACTAGGTCTTATAATTTAAAGATTGCTGTCGAGTTATTAAATTGCTAATGTAATGACTCAGTATTTAATAACTCGGTTACTGACGTCGATCGTTTTTACAGATAAGACTTCTCACCGCCCACTTCCTATCTCAGTCGTTTCTGGGTGGTTACATGCAAGTTTAACAAAAGCAGGTGGTTATAAAAATTCTTTATTTCCTTTTCAGTTCGCCAAACCTAAAATAGATACTCAAACATCGAGATAACATCGAGATCGGATCGGAATGTTGTTCAATGTTCGGCCATTTTGGCGAGTCATTATCGAGCATTAGATTTTAAGATTGGAATCCAATCTCGATAACGGCGTTCTATAGCAATATCGAACGTCGGGAACTTTCTGTCTAATAGCGAATTCCCGTCACAGAGCGTTCGGTTCAGGGGTCTTATTCCGTAGGCGTTAAATCCACTAATACATTTCGAGCTCAGTGTCGACATCGGGCAAAAATCAGGGCGAACCGCGCCGCCCTGCATAGCAAACAGGCGGAATTGAAGGAAAATGTTCTTCACTATTACACCTATTCCCGCGCCGATATTCAGTGTACTACACTTATGCTGTTAGCTTTACGAAATCATGTGCATTTAAGTAAATATAATGGCAAATATTATTATACATTATTATCGTTACTTACATCGAAGACTATAGTAGCTGTGAGCGAAGACATTTTGATTTTAGTTTTAATTGTGATTATTACTTCGCTCATTACACCGAGAAATATATTACAATGTTTTTTTTTGTATAAAGATGTCTCTACTATCCACTACTAATAAGCAACAATGTAAGAGTCCATGAGTGTTAAATGTGGTCTTACCAGTAATGAAGTCGATACTCGATGTAATCGGTATGATTTAACTGGCAACAATATTGTTATAAATGTAATTGGGGGTAAAAAAAAATATTAAATTGGAGCTAACAATCAATGCACTTTGCACTTCTTGATTAGTACTGAACCCATAGAAATGAGACATAACAATGAATATGAAAATCCCTTAAATTTCTAACAAGATGACCTATCAGCGATTTACCTAACATTTGGAGGTACTTGGAGGTACAACAGGGATTCTGAGTAACAACCGGAATACATATAAAAGCGATGCGTCGTCTGCAATAGCTGGCATCATTACATAACAATTTAAAATAGCCAGCGTGCCCTACAACAAGAATTTCTGTGTTTTCAGTCACGCGACGTATTCCGTGTCTGCGGAGATGAGGCCGATAGGAAACTAGCGTTTGCTTAATTGGCTCCTATAAATATAACTAAATGTAATTCTCGTTCTTGGTAATCTATTTGGTAGGTTAAATGTGGATGGCTTTGTGCGGACAATCAATGGTTTCATCTTGTTCAAGAAACGGCGATAGTCGCCTGACATTTAGATTTCATCGCTGTCATCTTTCTATTACTCGTTGCGTCGTATGTTCTTCCGTTTATTAATAAGTAAAGATATGGACTTTGAATTTATTGGCATGGATTAGGTTTTCTGGTCTGGTGACCTGAGTTCTAAACTTGAAAACTTATTTTATGTAAAGTAATATTATTTTTAGCTTTCATATTCTGATCTGAAAGGCCCCGTTGAGACATTGTTGATGTTGACTTTAATATCTGTTAATCTGGGGTATAGAACGTGTCTAAAGTCTCTTATTTATCAAAATGGCTTACCTATGGTCAATTTTCATACACAGAACCGGTTTACTAATGAATATAATAAGCTGGATTACTTATTTCCTCCATAGAGGTAATCTTTTAGTAATTTAATAATTTTCCTACAGAATTGAATACAGGACACTATGAATGGTGTCTTGTTTTTGGGCTAAATGGCAGTCAATAGAAGGAAATAGCGGTTAGAAATAGCTTTTATACAAGTTTAATCGGATGTTATATTTTATTTCGACCTCGAATCAGCAATCAGCCTTGAGTAGATGAGAACTAAAGCAATAAATACATAAAAACTGGATATCCCAATTAAGGGCATCCGAATGTCAACGTCACTCTCGTTGTGGCCGAGAATATTCATCAATGAAACAGTCTTTGAAACCGGTTCCGATTGGTTACATTTTGGGACGGTTTTAGATACCTGCGGGGTTTTAGTAAATTCAAAATTCATTTAGTATTTGTGTTTGATTTATTTCGTGTGATCAATTTATAATCATTTTTATTCATTATGGTTTTTAGAAGTGTTCATAATGTTGTATTTATTAAAAAGATTATTTATTTATCCTTGTTATATATAAAAAAAGATTAAAAAGTTATAAAAAAAATGTTTTACTTTTTCGGCTCCATTCGTCCGCCGCTACATGAAATACTCACAAAACGATTTTTTTCGTTCGAAACTTCGTTTCTAATAACTAATATTTATGATTGTCGTAATATAAAACATCAGAAAATCACGTAAATTATTTACAAATGCCAGGGAGTGTAGAGAGTGGAGGAACGCTGTTTATTTTGGTTGTCGGCTGAAGCTCAAGTGTCGGGATTCCCCCGAAGTCAGCTGGGCCATTAAATCCTACTTTACGACGCACTTGCCCACCGAGTTCGCCCAACAACCGTTTATACGCTCGTAATACTAACCTTAATTGGCGTATTGAGCTTATAGCGGTAATTGGTTGTTTTACGATTGTTTCTAAGGTTTTAACACATAGCGATTGACGCGGCGTTGCAACCGCGGTTGCGGTTTTGGGTTGCTATTTTATATATTGCTTTTATGTCGTGCTGTTACTGTTTTTCATATTTATTTATGAACTATGTATATGGTTTTTAGTGCAAATTTAATGAATAACTTTTATTATTAAGTATTTAATTTTGTTGTGTAATCACCGCAACCCATTAATGGCCCAGGCACAGGATATGTATTTCCTCGCAATTGAGGAATCCTAGAGTTTGTTCCATCACGCCATTCCGTGCAAATTCGTAGATGTTAATGTTGTGTATTATTATGTTAAAATATAGATTTTTGTACAAGAAACGACAAAAATAAATACCTAGATAACGTAAGTAACTTACTTTTACTTTAAAAAATTAGCTAAGAAATCTTTTTGATTTTAGAACCTTTTTATATTTAATCGCCATCTTATTACCACTCATTTGTTACTTACTTTTTATTATCAGAAAAATTCACGCGTAAATAGTGATCACAACTCACACCGCTATGTGGGTAAACGCCCTAAGATGTTTGATTCTATGTCGTCCGATCAACTCCGATCGTTTGGATTTTATGATCTTGTCCGACCAGTCTTTTGATATACTTTTTCCACTAATCTCCTTAATAGTGTCAGCTTCAACACCGTAACCAGTATTCTGTTAGCGATCTTATCTCTAATATTTTATTAGTACACGCGTAATAACGACTTCCTACTAAATGTTTAATTGATTCTCGTAAACCTTACGATATTGCCTATATCAAAACATAAGTATAAATTACTTCAAAACGAGATTCGATAATTTATACGGGTATTAAATTTTGCTTAGCTTTATGTTACACGTAAATTGATTTTGTAGACGAAATCAAATAGTGATTCAAGATATTTTAGGTCAAAGATTAATATGCGATAGAAAATATAATTTTAACAAGCAGTGATGTTTACAGTTATGTTAGAAAGACACAAAAGTGAAATTGTAATAAATAGAAATGACTAAAAATTATGTATGAGCTGCAACTAACGCCATAATAATTTAAGTCAAAAACAATAAACGCAGCAATGACAACGTGCACAATATTTTCACTTGCAATTTTCCCATTTCCATATTCCCGCTATCCTGCAATATCACTTTCGTGTTTTCGTGTCGCTCACAGCGCCCCGTATATTCGGAATGCCTGATTCTGTGCACTGTGTTTTAATTACTCGTTTCGCGAATGATTTATATCATAAACGGTGCGGCCACTAGTGTTGGGCCGTTGTTTTTGCGTGCTGTAGGTTAGATAACGGTTTCATGTTTTGTTGACTGTACATATTTTATTCTGGATGAACCGTAGCGACAGACTGTAGGAGCTTAGGTCATCGACGTCACAGGATATTTACTTTAGAAACATAATGATTTGTTACATGATTTTAGCTAATGTTTAAGAAGGGCCATGTAATTGATTTGACTGTAGGTATATTTTAAATTATCTTTTAATATAGGCTCGATTGATAAAATATTTTAATGAAGACAATTAATTGAAAATTAAGACAAACTTATGGTTGTTTTTTTGTGTTTTTTTCGTAGAATTAAATTTCGATACCTATTTGTAATTGTTAGATATATATATGTAGAACGGACCTAATAATAATGAAATCAATCTTATGTTTGGCATATTAAATCTTAAACGAACTAAATCTTGCCACATCGAAAAAGTAGCTGAGCAGTCACACAATAAATTACAGGATTTCATCTACCATAGAGCTATAGAATTAAATTCATGGGCTTTATTTAAACAAATCTGTTGCGCATATCTAAAACACAATACGTCAACTTTCACTGACCACCCCGTCGACAACTGTGACAAACATATCAACATCCATTTACTCTGTTCACGAAAATCGTGAACAAAACTTAGAAACTCTTGCGCAAGCCCATTCACGTACATTGTTACCTTGTTTGGAACATTTCGTAACAATGTTACTGGTCCGTTAGGCCCACGCATCTCAGGATTATAAAAAAACCCGGCTAGTTCATTTCCTTTGTTATTTCCGCTACAAAAGACCGAATATGATTTATAGCGTTTTGTTCTTAACGTTTGTTCACTGAATGTAAAAAAATATTTCCTTAAAGATTAGAACGCGTTTTGTTCCAGTTTTTTGGTGATCTTTTTATTTTTGCACAAATGACAAAAGCTCAGTTTAAAACATTTTTCCTTATAGAATTTTTTGACCACATGCTGATTAAAAAAGCCGTTATATTTATGGCCGACATTTGCTTAATTAATGTCTAAAAAACAAATGTAGATCAGAGCGAGATTGAAGGAGACGTCTTGATACAACTTTTAGTTGTGTTAAGCTGTTTCGTGTCGAAAGTCATTGTTTATTTTGTTCAAGAGATAATGTAGGAAGTTTTACAGTTTTTCCCGAACACAAAACATTCCCACGGGCCTAAAGCGTCGCTAATGTAACATTAAGCTGCAAATTAAGCAATGTATATGTGTGAATTCAAATTTCTATGCTTTTCTCTATATAACTATGGTGGCTAGGAACGTTCTTGTTTTATTGTTCCTCCGCTGATTATTTATTATATGTCTCTCGAATCCACAAGAACCAGCAATCTAACTGTAAATTTAGAATGTTGATCGTAAACATGATATGCAAATAAAACCTTGACTTCATCTGTGAAGCATTAGTCGGTAAACGATTTATAAGCCGAATGCATCGAGCGAAGTTGAATGCGAACGCAAACCTATACAAATGATTAATCAAACTTTCGGCGCAAGCACAGCGGTGCATTCATCGAGTCTGCTGCTGTTACATTTCATTGCTATATTCAAAACAATCGCGAGGCATTCGATTTACGATCGGCATTCGTTCGTTCTAAATTTATATTGTTAAAGGCAGGACAAACAATTTGCGGAGTGCGAGCGGCGGAGTCTTGTCGCCCGCCGTTGCCACCTACTGTGATTTAGGGGCTCAGTGCAACGCTTAATCATACTATCGCCGACTTCGACACCGGAATTTGTATATTCCGGCATTTAAGAAAGTCGCGAGTGACTATCTGCGTGCACAACACTTGCGTCGACTCGCTTGATACATTGTCATTGTTTGTTTTGGTTTTTCCGCGCGTGTTCGTTTGCGATGTAAAAATGTTTGTTTTACGTTCCGTTTGTATATGAAATTCTCTCCGATTCCATATCATAACTTACCTTTAAAATTAACTCCGGTAATCTTAAAGCGGTATGAACAGAGGCGCTCTCGTTTCGGCGACTTAAACTACAATCACATTGACTTCATACAAAACTGACCCTGTATTTAATCGTATGTATTCTATAGACGCTACGGCGCTGCTACGTTACAATACTTTGTACTTTAAAAAATACTAATTTAAATCTACCAGATATTTTACAATTTTGTACTAGAAAATGAAAAATATTTATAGAACTACGACGGGTGATTATAGACTATCACCGAGCACTCGTCCGTCTAT
>LGAG01000003.1:1599097-1642092 GCA_001278395.1 Lerema accius
GAAGGGATGAAACTTTCTTATTAGTGCCTACTACTGTTTCTGTTTGAACTACTTTCCCAGTTACTTAAGTGCAGTAGGTAATTCTTGATATGAGTTTGTTCTAACTAGAGTTGATACTTATTAAGATGTATTTAACTTGAGACTCGGAATGTTATACAGCGTGCTTTTGTCTATAAACTTCTTGGACAAACCTCTAGGTAGACTCACCCTCGGTTTATAGAACTTAAATATACTAAACAATTCTTTATATAGGTAGTCAAGTAAATAAAGAAGACAACAAGTAGTCGAAGCTAGCTTAATCAAACGCACTACTAATTAACAATCCGAAACTTTTCAAGAAAAGTCGAAGAACTAATGTAATTTACGTCTCAGAAGCTCTTCGAATGAACGAAGTTTTCAGACTGCAAATCGTTTTAGCACCCAGCGTTCGAGAAGATAACTATAACAACAACCAATGACTTCGTTTGAATTGAAAATAACTGGATAGTAGTAAAAATGTAGATAAAATATAGTAGTCAATCGCTGTAAATATAACCGGATACCTATGTCATAGTCATAATGGTCATTTGACTCTATTAGGAAGGAAACGTGCCTACAAATTTAAATAATCAGGTATTGTCTCTCGATAAATCTTAGTTATGAATTTACATGAAAATACTTTTGTTACTAATATTTGAAAAAAAAATGTGCATGAATTAAAAATAACGCTACATTATTTTAAATAATTGTTTTATTGAAGAAAAATTGCCGTACTATGCAATATACAAATACAGTAACTTGTGAATAATGAATTAAATTAAAAAGAAAACAAATGCAGTTTAAAGTTTAGTTTCAGATCAAAAAAGTACGTAAAAGTTGGTAATGCTTACGCCGCGGCGCCCGATTGCCCCCACAACTTAAGTGGAACTCGGATTACAGATGAACCGTATTTATAGTCAAAGTTTATTATACACGAAATACATAAACAAATAATTATTAACGCAATTTAAAACTCATCATCAATGTATTTAATTAAATGACTTGAGTATATATTTTTTGCAGTTATGTAGTACTTAGCAGGCTTTAATGGCACGCGACATAAAGTATACAAACAAGGTTAGGGGGCAGAAATAATGTCAAATAAATTAAATAGATATCATAAGATACATGTGGTAAATATAAAAGTATTATCTACACGTAAAAATTACACGAAACAACAAATCAACATTATTACACGAAATATTTCGAAAATCAAGCTCACTTGGTCTATCCAATAACAAGTTAAGATCTATGGAATGGAAGCATTATTGAATGAATCAATCAACTTTACCTCCAGCCTATGAATACGGCGGACAACCACCTACGTTCGAAGGGTCCCTCTAATCGCCTCTCCCACCCCAAGCGTGACGACCCACAAATACAATTTAGGTAACGCACCCCATTGTTATGAACGCCTACCGTTTCGAGTGCATTCATCTATGAATTTGTAGTATACATTAAGATATTTTACGCAACGGTTTTGTTACATAGAAATCTCAGACCAAAAAATGTATGTATGTATATATAGACTAAGACTTCAGAACAAAAAAATTAAGACATGATTTTCTTTTTTTACGATTAGACGTACCTATATCATTTGATAAGTACGTAATGTTTTTTTTACTACGCTCACTTGTTCCGAAGTCTCAGTCTATATATTTTTTCGCTTGTGATAGAAACAAAAAATGTCGTTCATTTCAAAAAAAAAATATTATAACAAATGTTTGTTTAATTTATTTTGGTTTTAGGAACCATTAGATAAATCGATTTATGAAAATAATATTATAAGTTATTATAATAATAATTGGCCTTATGTCTCTGATTCGGTGACAAATAATAAGAGTTATTCCGGTCGGATCCCAACAAACGGAAACACCAAAGTTCAATAAAAAAATAAGTCGTTTTAAAAAAAAAAAGTTGTTTTACTGTTTTATTGTGCTGCTTTGATATCATTTAAAATTTAGCATATTACTTACTTACGGTAAAGTTTTGTAGTTACAATACATACATACATATACACAGTTGTATAATATATAACTTATGTAATATATACTTTTAATATATTTTTTTAAATTTTACATTTAAATTATTTTTGTTTTTTATTACTTAGCGATTTAAGGCAACTCCCAATTATAATTCACACGAAAATGAAATATTAAGCATTTTGTAAACTATTTTCGCTACATGAAAATTTGGGTTGAACTTTCGTAACCCGTGCGCAAAACTTCTTGCCCACAAATGGCAAACTACACGATACCTAGTCATAGACATCGGGCGTTCGTCGGTCGTCGGTCGCCAGTCGGATCGGCTGAAACAGTCACCGGTTCGCTCACAAAATCGCGACACACTTTTTAATTTATTTCGTCCACAAAAAGCATTTTGCTGTTTTATTTTCATTTCAACGGCGACTTGCGCTGTAGCGGGATCTCTATTTTTATTTATTCCGCTCTCCAATTTTTTATTCGTTTTTTTCAATTTCATCCCGATCGACGCGGGCCCAAGCGGAACGTAGACTGATCTCATTTTAAATTGAATTCGACTCCTCTTTGCATTTCTCTTCTTTCTATGTAACGAATCTAATTGGTAATATTTGCATGTCCTTGCTGTTTTTGACTTTGAGTATTACTTTTTCTCCAAATAAAACTTATTCTTGCTTAGTAGTTTTCTATGTACTATTTACCTGTCTTGCAGGCTTAAAAAAAATCGAACCTCAAAAATAAAAAAAATATGTTAGGACACCAAGTAGTTAACAAAATATGTTTCTATTTTCATGCAATTTTATTTGCGAGTCCATGTAGGCCTACTACTCATAAGATATAAATTTGCAGAAATATTCACGCGGCGAAATTACACATAAGCATGTTCTTAAATTCCAAAACATTCTACCACAAACGAGCAAATTCAAACAACGAACACCAACAGTCAGCAATCGAACAGTCTAGTCGTACCGTCAGTCCACATCACATACATTCCCAGCTCATATCCCCGACAGTTACATGAGATCGGCTACATGTACGTTTAGACAATTAAATTTCAACTACCGGTACTCATTACCGATGGGCTCTATCATTGTCAGCTGTCAACGCTAAACAGGTTGAACGTATCGAGCCGAGATCTCGATATAGACCGCCAGAATGGATTAGGTCAATCTGTAACTATTTGTATCCGTAGGAACCTACATATCGCGGCGTATGATACAAATTTTCAACGCGCAATATTAATTACGGGCGCGCGGTATCGACTTTGCTCTCCAGGGATGGCGAAGCAACTTTACCGTACATACATACATATCTACATGCTAGTGCCATTATATTCATATAGATTAAGAGAGACAATTTACCAAAAACTAAATTTTACTCTTTTCCGATTAAAAAAAGTCGCAAGTAAATATTTTATAGATTTGAAACGGTGCACAAAAAAAGATTTAAGGGATCATTCAAAGTTTATTCAAAATTTACGATTCATTCAAAAGATACTACGTAGATACGTAACCGTTCCGTACAACCATGAACACCTTAGGGATTAAACTGTGTTATCTAGAATTCAAATATTTACAAAGCGAGGCTAACTCAATACTACAACACAAAATTCTTGGTCCATACTAAAAGCGTTAAAGTAAAAAAAAGTAATAAAAAAAACATAAAATATACAAGTAGTTGTAAAATTGTGCTTAATGTTGTTTAATACACATTCAAGAAGATTACTACTAGATAATAATGTAGGTACCTATACTACTAACCTTTATTAATTAGCAACAAAAAACGGTATCAATGACGAGCATTCTATAACCAGCTTATCCTAATTACCCCTTCATTTAACGTCATATGGTTATCATGAATGGAAGACTCGTCTGTTTTTTCGTTCGGAATAATTCATGTAGTTTATCTCGGCGTATCCATAGCAGTGTCGCGAAAACAGTCATTGATATTGACTGGGCCGATACCAGTCTAATGAATATGTATACAGGCAGGTGCACTCTACGGACATGATTAAGTAGGTGCCACCAACGATTTTTGTACCGAACATCGATAGATAAGTTATCGTGGTACGTGCTCGATTTTTTATCGATATCGCCACCCGTAGGGTAGCGCTTCCGACTGTAATTACAACTTGAATTGCTACATGCGAATTTAATCGATTTTAAGGGCTGTTTTAAGGTTTGATTGTGGTATGTATATCGAGTTTTTAATTTTAATTATCGGGTATGTGTTATTTAAAAATACATACGTTATTTATTTTAGTTTAACAGTAAATTATTATTAAATTAAAATACTGAAAAAACTAACATTAGGTGTTTTGTATTTTACATTAATTTAATCAAATATATATTTTTACGTAATAAATAATTTTAGACAAACTGTTCTGTAACCGATTCGAAGTGGCAAGAATCCGCGAAATAATTTACGGTCTCGTACGTAGAGGGCGATAAATCTATCGGATCATTCCCCTGTCGTCGTTACAATCAACTCCTCTTACGATTAATTACAAAACTAGCCACCATTCAGAGCCGACACCTTGCGATCGGAATGAACTAGATGAAGTGTTAAAATAAGTTAAATTTACTTCTTTATATAATAGAACACCAGGCAGACGTTCTGCTACATATTTTTCACGTCACGTACTCCAGACCTTCAATATTCATGTACCTTTCCTAAATGCTCACCATAGCGAACAACTTTTGCTATAACAATGTTTCAATAACTCGAATAGTTTAGCTAATCCCTTAAAGTATCTCCACATGTGCATCACCTATCGGGTCCAACTGTGGTTCGAAACCATGTCCGGTACTTCTAAAATACATCTTAAAATTTTCACTATAATCGGTCTAGTCATTTAGGATAAGTTCAATGACAAACACGAGTACGACGTCTTTTAAATAAAAATTACGTGGAGAGTTCCACGTTAAATAAATTTTAAAGAATAATGCAGATACTAGATAAGACTAGATAAAAAATACTAGTATAAATACATAATTATTACAGTCTATTCATATCACATGATATACAAAATTTTTAACTCTATCTAACTACATCGAAACTGACCTTGTCAAAACAAAAAAAAAACTAATTATAATTTATCTTCACAGCATTTAAAATACCCGACAAAAATATCTGCGTTAACACTAAAGATGATTAATCCGTTCTAATTATTTAAATTAAATTTACACAGATTAATAAAGAAATCTTGTCGCGTTGCTCGAAGTTACGTATTTAAAGTATTCTGCCACTGACGCCAAAATACGGGAAATTTAATCAGCGGACTTACGTCAGTTAATTACGTCGGCAAGTTTGTATTCCGTCAACAGTGTTTAACTTTAACTTAAGATAACTAAGACACGTTACAATAATGAAGCATTTTGAGAATGGAATCGCTTTAATCCATTAATGAGACATCTATGCAGATCGCTCCTCATTGTTTAGGAAAACTGAAGCATTTACCACACTATTCCAGGATGCTAGAGGCGATAATTGCGAAGTCAAGTATTGAAAATTTTCATAAGTTTCTGTTAATAACCTTCGATGTTGCTTAACGATTCTTTAAGTAACGATAGCATTGGTAACGGAAGTTTTACGTGTTCTTGCAAGATATCAAGTAATTTTTGCCACTAACGGTCACCCATGAATTAGGAAAATTGTGACAGTTTAACGTTGATTCAACTGTTTTGATAACAAACTTTATATTGATTTTAATTGTATAATCTGTACATAAAATCACACTGGTTTGGTGAACTAGATAGTGGTCATCATCAGAAGGCATAAGATTTCACAACTAGGTACTTCCGATGTCAATAAATATGGTTAATTACCGTTATTTACGTATCTCACTACATAATTTATTTATTAATGCCAATGAAAAACTAATTTCAATCGCACACGTAACATTCAAATCCGTTTTTTAACGGAACCCGTAGTATCAATATAGATTTTGAGAACCGGTTCCGAGAGATAGTATAAAACAATTTGGGTGTAATCGTGCCTTAATTACTTTAAATTATAGCAATTATATTCGTTATTTCGTTCGGATTATGTTTATGATGTACCTATTTGTTGAATTCCATTAATTTCTAGACCATTTAAATTTAGTTTTCTTTTTGTAATTCGCATTTATTTGGCTATTTTATTGCCGTAGCCAATGAATATATAGGAAAGTTTTATTTTTAAAACTTGAGTAAGTTGTAAAGTTGTGTGAGTTAAAGTGATGTTATCACCACGATGCTTCAGTGCTAATTGGAGTCTATGATAGGTAATCCAAATCAGTATTTTTTTTATGCCTGAATCGAAAGCTTAAAGTCACCTCTGAAGCACGAAAGCTTTCGAAAACTTTTGCAATGGTCACCCAAAATACAAAAAGTTCACTTATGTTGTAGGTACCTATTCTTTACTTAAATAACCTTAATGGTCAACAAAAGTAATTCATATCACGAATTAATGGCATTAAATATGAAACACCCGCAGTTTTATTAATTAATAAATGTGAAATATAAGACACTTTAAATTAATCTAGAGACGAATACAAGGTATAATAACCTCCTTATGTCTACGAAATCCGAGATCATCGTTGATAAGTAAAAAATAGTCGAAAATATATGATGACAGGATATATAATTAATCGGATTTCACTTTATAAACCCATTAAAACTAGTCGGCCAATTTGCATTTCCTTAGACATCGAATACCGTTATGACTTCCCACGGTTGAATGGATATTAAAAACTGTGACGTTTTTAATTTTATGAATCAAATAAACATACTATATTTCTTATTCTGTGACTATACTTGAACAAAAGCAATTTTCGTAATGCTATGTAATTCCTATAAATGGTCTTACATAATTAATAATATCTCTATTTGTCTGTCTGTTATTACGTATTAGTCAACGCTTACAAGTTAGCTTTGATGTTCTCTATTGCTATTTCGATATCAATAACAAAAATATCAATATCAAAATCCTTTACATCCGTTTAGTGCAGACTTGATACCTCGTTCTGCAGCTATCTAGACCATAGCAACAAGTCTAGGCATCGGCAAGTCTCATGAATCCCGCGTGTTCCATAAATTTGCATTAATTATTTAGCCGATGCGTATCATCCGCTAACGCTCCGTTTTGATTGTGACGCTGATACTGACTTAAATAAAATATATTATACTCGGTGTCGATTAGACCGCTACGATTAATTTTAGTGAAAACAGCTCACTTTGTTAAAACTTACGGTATAAAAGGGTTACGCGAGATTGTAGTAAAGGTGTTCCTTATCTGATTCTTGTTGCTACCATTATTCGGAAAGGCACGAGGTTATTTAAGGTAAAATGTTTTTGTATTTTAATTTTTGTGGCCGTAGACAACGACTTTAGACTTAGGGCAATTTAGCAAAAGGATTTGTCGATTATAGTCTTTCAGTATAAACTCAAAGGTTTTTAGAAAGCTATTGACAGCATTGACTTAAATTGTTTCAACCGAAATTTTAATGGGTAACATAACTGGGGGAAAAATTTGAAAGCTCCGGCACTTCGACAGGCATTATTATAAGATAGCAATCAAAGGCATTTGGTAGCAAGTATTGATACTTAGTTTGCTAGATAACAGACACACTGGAGCAGTAGCAAATTAGATTGAAAGAGGAGAGTGTGCAAGAGAAACTTAGAGTTGTATACCATAACAAACGCACCCTTTTATTCTAGGAAACACATCGTGTAAAGAATCTTCTCGTATTTTAAGTGACAGTTATGCGTAAGGCGACATGTATGCGGCTCATTTTTGATTCTTCGTTTGAGATTGCTTAAATAGACTGAAATTTATGGACGGACGAAGTGCTATTTCCGTCGAACGAGTTCGAGTGGAGATTTATTCGAATTTGAAACACGACCCGGGACAGAAGTCGAAGGAAATTTTAATTGGATTATATTAACTTATTCTACGCTATTGTGGAGTGAGTTTACAGAAGAGAAAGTGGAACGTAAATTATGACTAATCTTTCGAGTACAGACGTGAAAAGTTGGGGATTAGTAACAATTATAATTGGGGTAAGATTCTTACCACCTTTACAAATTACGTACCTATTGTTATAAGTAATGTTTGTAGAGTTAAAAGGTAGTAACTATAGTACCGTACCTATAGCTTGTAGTGAACAGAGTAGGGAGTAATAGTTCAGTTTGATTTAGATGGGATGCAGTGACCACTTTAATATCCGGTAGACTGCGCAGTTTCTGTTTGTGATATATTCTGCATTCATGCAGCCCGTTGCAATATTTGTATATTTTGTAATATACACATTGCTTATTTGCACTGAGAACCCAGTTTGTTAAAATTCAACTATAGCACATCACGTCGAACTATAGACTTATAGAGTCGTGCGATATATCCAAAATGTCAACGTAATTTTTTTTGTCAACGAGGCCAGCAATGTGACATGTGTGAGACGTGTCTGTACATATATCAAACTCAGTATGGGAGTGTGCGTTTTGTTAACTGTACTGTACCTCTACGTAAACTTTGACCACGCCAAGTTTGAAATATTACGTCTTAATATAGAGATACTCTTTGGTTTACTTTATAAATAAGATTACAAAACAGAATATCTAGATATTTTTCTAGATTGACTGTCACATTATCAGTTGATGCTCTCTCTACTAAAAAAATGTGTTCCACTAAAACCTGACCGTCAGAACTTAGTAAAATTAATTATGATCATGTAGGTAGCAAGCTCACTAATTATTTCATTTTTGCCCACAAATCATTTTCATTAATCTATTATTTTGACGTGAACGCTTGCGTGAAATGATACAAGGCACATAAATTATTTTGCTATAATACTCGGTCTTATTGTTTGAACATACTGTTGACAAAACTCGGTATTTGAAACTACATTATTTACTCGTACAATTTTCATTAATTGGGTTCATTCGGTTTTCTTAATTAATTCAAGTTAGCGTAAGGTAGGGTTAAGATACTTTGCCACTAATATTGAAAATACATGTAGGTATTGAAAAAAATATTTTTATAATCTCTTCGGATTTTACGTCGTAGCAACGCATTGTTGATGGTTTTTGGCTAACTCGTAGTATCTTATAGGTAGCGTAAACATATACAATTTAGCGTTTTGACTGCTCGTATGTTTGCAAATAGCAGGATAAGATAGTTTATATGAGTTATTTTGAATGCCTGAATTTGTTTATTTCTATGTGATAATACTAAGATATAGGACCATAAATAAAGTTCATAACCTTCTACTTTTAGAGAAGTAATTTAAA
Source organism: Lerema accius (assembly GCA_001278395.1). NCBI lineage: Eukaryota > Metazoa > Arthropoda > Insecta > Lepidoptera > Hesperiidae > Lerema > Lerema accius. The sequence continues at coordinate 1,608,363 of LGAG01000003.1, forward strand.
CATTTTATTTATATCAATCTTATAATAGATTTTTCTACTATTTAAACCATTAAAAACATTATTCAACTACTATAAAAATGACCTCCGCAAAACGAATAGACACACGAAATGAATGCAAACACCTGTTTATTCGCAGTATCATATTAGGGCTGTCAACCTATGGTTATGATCCAGGTGATACGATACAAGGTCAATGTGTAATCGCCCTAAAATCAATGTGGTCACTGGGGAGCGATGACCTTGATTCGAATGAATTTACAAACGTATGATATTTACGTAATATTCCGTTATTAGTTTTAATTTAGGATGTTATACGATTTGTTAAAAACAGGTGATAGATACTCTAATGGCACAGAATAGAGAAAGAAATAGAATTGATGTACCTACGACTCGATTTGTACGGGAACTCTGTTAATTAATAATTTGGTAATTACGAGTACCTAAGTAAATAGGTACCTACTTTTGGTTTTTCCAATATTTTACGAAATATGCCTAAAAGTAGTCGATTCTAGTATAGCTTGATCAACCTAATCCAGACCAGATTTTCTTCTTATCTCATGTATTTTTTCCAATGACTTTATAAATAAGTCTCTTTTTACGCCTATGCTAAATGGATCACGTTTTTGTGTGTCACAATTATTTAGCACATAATTCCTAACATAGTCTCTAAGGGTAAGTTGTTAGAACTAACATAAACATAAACTAACAGTCCTACTATCTACCAGCCAAGGTGCCAAAACGAAAACAGGTAAGCTACATTAATGTTTCTGCTACAAACCGGCGAAGTACCGACGCGGCGTAAATCTTTTCCTTTCTTTTCTCGGAAACTGCACGAGGGTGAAAACTAACAGAGAATGGGAATGGACTCTGTAACACACCAGTGCGCTAATTGTTTAAGGTGCATGCTCTGTAATGGAAATACTGGTTTACATGCATTTTTGTAAAGGATTTATGGAACGTATCCTGAAGTCTAAATATGCAATGAACACAATTTTTAAAAGCCACTACTGTCTGTATTCTCGTCTTGTGACCTCGTAAAAATGGGCCATTAAATAGACTAGGTACCTACTACTACATAATATAGAGATGTGCAGATATGGATTGGTATAATCAGCTCTTCGTAATTAAACTTGCGGTGTATTTCAGCAAATACGCATGAACAAGAGTGGCACGGAGAGTAATGACCTATAGTAAGTAGATAGCACTATAAAATACTGAGAGATCTCACCTCATTGCTAAGGTGTAGTATAAGGTCATGATTCTCTTCGATAGGGGTTAGTACATTCATAAATGTATGGTAGGTGGTCAAAAGACCCGACCTAACCTAAAAGAGTAAGGTATAATTTTATCAGTATATTAAAATGACGACCAGTATGGTAAAATGTTTACCACGCCGGACATCTGTTCAAAAGGCCTTAAGTTCGATTCCCAGCAAACCTGAAGTTTGGATCATGAGGTTATAATTTTGGTTTTAGTGTATTTTTATGTTTTTGTGATTTGTTTCTCAAATCAAATTCCTCATTCAACACGGCGAATTCTAACGTGGAACTATCAGTAAAATGTTATTTTAAAATATTCTCATTTTAATATGTTTGTTTAAAGTTAATAAAAAAGTTGAAACAGTTAAAGATTTTTCTTAGTGTACCGGATGATATCAAATATAAGGGCGACAAGGCTAGCAGATCGTTTAAAACAAAATAAATTTCGAAGTCACATAAAGCTTTCGGCGCTTCCCGACATTCAAAGAATCCGACTGGTGACGTAAATCACAAAGTTTAGAAAAAAAACGAGGATATAAAGAGCTCACGTGAAAGTTCAAAAATATCATCCGTGAATATAATTATGAGACCGAACGCCCGCTGGTTTCCGGTAGAAACACCTTACTATTGTCAACTCGGCGACTCGATTCGCTTGGACTCGATTTTACTTGATTCAGCTATTTCGACAACTACATACATTCGACGTACTTAGGCGTAAATTAAAAATTTATGTGATGCTTTCTTAATAATTTTCAAGTTTAACATTTAATAAACAAATCTCACAATCTCACTGAATAGTATTATTTGTCATAACGTTTCATAACAGTAAACATAATTGTAAATAATAATAATAATTGTAAATTTTTATAGTACATAATAATTCTGGATAAAATTTTAGTTTGTAAATTTTTTTATTCTTCATTCGAGAATAACTAGTAAAAATTATAATGAGGGATTCTTACGTAGGTATAAATAAAATATAACTTTGAAGTCCTGTCTGACGGGAACTGTATGAGAATTGCAAATATCACTTCGCTGGTATAAAGTAACAATAATAATAAGGTAGGTATCACATTGGAATCATATTTATAGATAATGTTATTACCTAAGTAAGATATTGGCATTCGGACATTAAAAGCAGAATACTTATTGTTATAACATAATTGTTATTATTATATCTAAGGCCTTTGTCCTGCATAGACTTAGTATATGAATTGCCAAAGTTAAGCAGTGCTTAATGTGGCGCGAACAACGATGAAAGACAAAAAAATAATAATATATAAATTTTAAACTTCAAACGAGTTATAATAACTCCACTCTAGTAATCATAACATAACAGTAAATTTACCATAGGAAATTAATTTTTATTTTATTAATTAATAATTAATAAACATCTATCTATACCGTATAAAATCGTTAGCTGCAGCGATAAAAAAATCAATAAATACCTGTCGTGATACGATCGATTTTATTATTCATGGAAACATGACGTGTTGCACATTCAATTATTAACAAAACAGAATAATTAAACTCTGTTTCTCTGTGAGTGAATCTAAACAATAGTGAGGATAAATGATGGTTATCATTCGGATTATAATTAAAACAGCAATTACAGTAAGTAGGAAGCGGTGCCGAAATAGGCTGTAAAACTTAGACGCAACCACCGCTACGAGTATCATAAATTTTTAGGCTACCACAGACTAGTCCTGCAACAGAGAAAATATCGTAAAAGGGTAGAAAATATAGAACTGTATGTGCTTCCGCTTACCAAAATATAACTTTTCCAAACAGCACAAATTTTAAAATTATTATATCTTGATTTCATATGCATTTTATATCTATTTCATTCTTATTAATAATATAAAATACTAATAATGGGTCTGGGTAACATATTGAGAAGGAATATTTTCAAATGAAAAATTGTTTGTTTAAATTAAATTAAGAAAATTTCGATTCAGAAATTTCATTAAACCCAAATGTTAAATATTAAATAAAAATAAATTGGTACTAATCTCTCATCAGACATGAAAATAAATAATTTATTATAATAAATTTACATAAATTAAAAATACCCTTTGCTTTGATGCATGTCAAAAACAATTACGTTAATAAGATAATGTATAACTTGTAATTGACGTTAATTAAGATTCCATTACATGGCTGTTAATAAGCCATTTACCTACAACACGTTCAAACATTTTTTTGCAATTATACAGATAAGGACTTCATCGTTGTAATTTAATAAATAATAGATTCATAATCGTACATTGAATCGATTATAAAAAAATGTACATAAATTGTAAAAAAATAATATAAATCCAATCATTTGACCTAAAGTATTTTAATAAAAAAAACGGTAAAAAACCTTATGGTATCACCAATATTATCACTATCGCTATCATTAACAGTATGATTGCGTAACCTCTGTTAGTGCTGCGGTACTCTGTTCTTACCATATTATCAACGACATTTTTATGAGCGGTAAATACTTCGGAGGATTACACAATAATATAAAGTGAAATAATTTAGAATGGATGATTTATATATTGGTGGGTGCTTTTTATGGTATCAATATTATTATAAAATTAAAAACTTGATATTGGACAGGCACTGGTATTATTAATAAAAAGTGAAACATTATTAAGCAGACATTATATTAAGTGACGTGTTATTAGATTTTCCTTTTATGGCATCTTCAAATCCGTAGTTCTTCGTAGAGTGAAGACTAACACTACATTTTAAAAGGAAATAAAACTTAAATAGCGATACAACAAATTAAATACCGAATACTAAGGCAGATTTTCTAAAATTTAAATGTACGTTATGTAAGATGAGGTAATTACACCTATACTACATATATTTATAAACCCACCATACACGAGATACCTACAAGTAACACAAAGTTTACAAAATAAACCTCACAGTTATAAGAGTTTGTACAAGTTTTTAAATCAGACGATTTTAAACCATTTGCTAAAAGCTCGGTAAGTTTCCCTCTTAAGAAAAAAGCTTTCGTACTCGGTGGACGTTAAAAGCAATAGACTTTAGGTTCCTTGAGACTAAAGTTAAATATCCATTTAAATCTTCGACGCTACGTCCAGAGGGAATGTAGCGCTGCAGTATAGAAAAGCGCTTGCGAAAATAATTGTTTTATTTTCAAGCTATTTTCTTTACTATACCAACATTGTTAGCTACTGCTATTTAGTACCATATGTACCCACAGTTATGTATCTAAACATTTTGTGATTTTCTGTACAAACAAATGTCAAATTTTTACTGATGTATGTATGTTTGTATGTGTCTGTGGGTACGAATGTATCTCCAAAAATATTTGGGACATCTTTTTAGTTGTACTAAATATTTTTTCGTAATAAGAACAATCACCGAATTTACTCAATCTACCTACCCAAAATCTTGATAGTATTTACACAGTCTTACTAATTTTAGTAGGTAGCCTAAAAATTAAGTACCTAACCTTACAAATATCACGTAAAAATATAAATTATAAAATGAACTTTTAATAACAGCTCTACCGATTCAAACAGCGTTCTAATCCATTACTTTTATCTGATTTTAGATAACATGGAATTAGCTCCGCAATCAATCATATTGTAATATCATAATACAAAGTTAGTAGAAAATTTAAAACTAAACATTTTGCAGTGTACACTATAATATAAAATTAAAGTTGCATAATACTTATATTATAGTCCATGCTAATATTATAACAAAGAGGTAATGTTTATTTTAAATGAAGTTGTAATCTTTGAAACAAATATTTAACTATTTTAAATAGTACCTCACAGGAAAGTTAAGTTATATTTAAAAAAAATCAAATTTTCACCCATGAAAAACTCACTAGTATTAAACAAAACTATCCCAAAATAAATCCAACATTTATCATTCATGCAAAAACTGAATAAATTTTAATAACGCGAATCAAAAACCCGACCTAAGCGCATCGTCCATTGCCGCCTAAAGAAAGCGAATCAAGCGACCGACGCGATATTTCTACCTAGCAGTACATAGCTCCGACGACGACGGCACTAAATCAATACGAGCCATCACCCCCTCACCCCACCCCTTGAAGCTTTCCCGCCGAAAGCAGCCACCACCCTTGAAAAGCTCGTGAGCTGAGCTCCTACTTCTGTTCGGCTTTGTGGAGTGTAGCACGAACGAGACGTCTTGGGATTTGTACCTAGCGCCGAATTGACAGTTCGCAATTTGAGATTTGTTCAGTGCAGCGGGGCAACAAGTAATCTATGGAACTATCTAGATTTTTTTCGTTTATATATTTTTTAATCTACTGCATTTTATATAATTTTGTTAAGCGACATATTGTTGTCTCAAACTATTGCGACATTTCTCTTTCTTAGGTGAATATTTTTTCAAAGCATTACTATAGGAAGTGTAAAAAGTCGCTTTATGTATCTGCCTTGTTAAAATTTCCCTAATTAAATCCAATTAATTGGTTTCAATGGTCTCGTGATTAACCTTTTAGAGCTCAATTAGTACACATAAAATTGATATAAAATTAAAAATGCTGAATTTTAAAATTGATAACCAAGACAAAGAAAATATTATAAAGAAAATAAACTTCAATATTTACAGTACATTTAATAATCTTTGACAAATTCTTACTAATTAGTTATAATATAAAATAATGTCACTTCAGGTTAAATTGAAATATTGCAAAAGCATTAACATCAAGCGGTCCGACTATAATTATCCGTAATGTTTCTACTAAACGACTGTATAAATCAAACATGCGACGCTATTGTTCGATTCATGTTAGATTGATAAGGTTATTCCCAAGTGTGAACGAGACAGAATTCATTTATGACTTTCGGCTCATAAGTGATTGTATATGTAAAAAATTTAGAGAATTTTGTCTCGCTTGTAATCGAAACTGTTTATACTGTGATCATATTGCATGTTATTAGAGCTGTTTCAATATACAAAATTAGGTTAACAAGTGATAAAGTGAATGAAATACCTATTGTATTGTTTTTTTCTCACGTTGGGGTCACCAATTTAGATAAGGTTTGCTTTTTTATAAGACGTTTTTTCAAAATGATCAGACTAAGAGCAGAAGCTTATAAAGGTTATCATTTAGATTAGAAATTTATGTAAAAACTATTTAAAAACTTAAATAGAATCTAGTAGTATCCTCTCTAGGTGTAAGTATGAAAGTATAATGTTACGAATTTTAATATTAGAGGAAGTTTTAATTAAATTAAATTAATGCTTGACAACTATCTCATCTGATAGTAAGTGGCGGTGACATCTAACTTAATAGAGGGTTATTCACTATTGTCTTGAATGATCACTAAAATGTCTCATTTTATTCAGTGTATGTGTATACTGCAATCTCAGTGGGGAGCTTCAGAAACTTTTTGCGAGCTTTTAGTCAGAAAACAATTTTCATCGTATTTACATACCCAAAGGTTGAAACCCCCTCGAATTCCTGTTGTTTTGAAGCGCTCAATCCATTAAATCCCTTGCCATTTATCACTTTACTGCCAGATTTTATAAGGTGGGCATAAAGCTTTTTTACTGTCATCCATCGGTGTAATTAAGTTATGAAAAATTGATAAAGCAATTTATTTTAAAATGTTGCTGGTACTTACGTCATTAATCAGTGTTGTTTGAAGCCTATTGCAAAAAAACTATGATATATACGAGTAATAAGCGAAATATTAGGAAAAAATATTCACTTATTCTTAGAAAAGTCATTTAATTCACTGAAATTTCAATTCAATGTAATATTAGGCGCTTTACGTGGATTGAAAATTTAACTATTGCGTAAGAGAATGATAACGATGAACGTATTTATCGAATACCTATCTGTAAAAAAGTCGATTAAGTTTTAATTTTGTGTATAATTTTAAGTTGATAAAATGGTAAGAATTTTACCTTTAGTTTAACAACAACGAAATAGAACCAATTTATTTTAAAACAGTTATTTAGTACAGTTAGTAGATACTAGAATTAGATAAACAATTGTGATTCGTTGTAAAATAAAAACTAAACTAAATCGGGGTTTGAGAGCGAAAGGCAATAATGAAATAAGCGGAGGACAAATAATAATAAATCTCTGGGAGACAGGGGCGAGACTTCCTCTTTCGATATTTGAATTTAATTTGGCATTCCTTTGTCGTTTTGTCATTTACTTTTAATACATAACTTATATACAAACAAATGGAGATTAATATCAGTACTTACATCAATTCTCAAATTGATTTTAGTATAATACATTTTACCTAAGTTATATACATTTAAGCTATTTAAATACAACTAACTTAATTCAGGTAAATTGTAAGTGGGCGGTCTAGCATGTTAAGAATTATACGTGTTTATGTAAAAAGAATTGAAAAAAATCTCAAGGTTTGAAAATACATAGAAAGAAATATGTACGTAAAGCTCTATAAAATAAAAATGTAGAGACTTATTAAAATTATGTAGAGCAATTTGTAGAGCTATTGTAATAGTTGTAAATAAATAGGCATAGACAGTTTACATTAGAGCAAGGGCGACCGGCGGCCTCCGAAGTGATCGTGGTTCGCGTGTTTACATCCAGGATTATCGCTGCTTTGACTCACGGTATTAACATTAGGTTGAAGACACACTTAACACAAACAATTATAATATATACTCTTATACATCATACCGATGTAAGAAAACAAAACTGCTGTAAGTAAAAAGCTCCGTGGGTTCGATAGAAAATAAAAATTTTTTTTTGAAAAATCATAATGTTTAACACTCTTGAATAGGTATAATATTATATTTTAAGTTATGTTTTTTTGAATTTTTTTATGATGGCTATAAGACATTAACTGCGGCCTAATTAGAAAGTCAACAAATTTCATAATATAACCAATTTCACTAACCTATGAAATACATAAAAAATAAGTAAAGGCATGATTGTTTTCGATACACTACCCACTTAGCAACTTAAAAATAAAAATAAATGAAATCAACTCCCTCGGTATACCACCAACATTGTAGTTGGTCGCGATTATAATCAGATTCCGGCTACGTATACCTATCTACACGGTGTAGGGTACCAACCGATCTTTTTAAACTGGCCTCCTGCCTAGATAGCTCAAATCGTGACTTACACTAGCTTAGTATGTTATAATTACGGTAGATTACACTAAAGATTACTCACTTGGACCACCTCGATAATAGCTCAGGCCGTAAATCAAATTATTTTATGAATTACGCCGGTTACACGAGTCTGTTGTTTTGCGCGTTTGATAATGTAGATAAATAGTTTGACATGAACCTAAACAATAAATTGTAACTTGACGTTGTAAATTGTAGCGCGAGTGATTGCAGTTCTACTAAAATTAATTGTGTATTAGCGAAGTTTAAAAATATTAAAATGTTTTATTTCTCTATAGAGTTTTTGTAACATGCAAAAGTAGATTTGAGGTAGTAAAAATTTGGTCCGAAATTGTCAAGCGATTCCTAGGTTTACTAGCCGGGTTAGACGTTTAAATAACAGGTTATTTAGAATATTTTTTAGCTTGTAAAAAGTATATAACTCTACTGCCTTATTCCGTAGTTATGGAGAGGTATTTATTTCTATATTTCACGACTAACTTCCAGTTATCATCTTTTTCTTCATTTCGAAAAATCATGACTATGATTTTTTTTATATTTTTTTTTTACGCTACATACCAGCAGCTGTATTTTCGAACTTCCTCTGTCATAGGTGTTATGGACAACATATCCAGGGCGAGAACGGGGTCCAAACTCTTCATTCTAATTTCTGCCTCGTTGAAATCGAACCCAGAACTCTGAGTAGCAACCCTACAAAGTAACCTTAGTGACATATTAGATTGTCTATATTCAGGCCAAAACACACGTACCTAACCTTATACTGTAATATAGAACATGTGGCAATATACGTACCTATAACATCTCATAGCTACCGAAGAAAATATAAGAGAATTCGTCAACTTCGTCAAATCCAACATGGCTTACATTGACACGAGTGACGGGTAGGTGCGGCCCGGACGGGACCGCAGTGATGGGGTGACACACGCTGTTATTATTAGTTTTTTGTCCCCACTCTACCCCGCTCTCCCCACCCGGCTTTCGGCCGCCATGCCTCACTAGATCGAAATACTTTTTTGTGTTTTTTTTTTTAATATCGCTCGTTCTCTTAGCTGTGCTTGATATTCTGATTCGAAATATTAATTTAATTAATTATCTTTGGTTTGCGTTCTTCGTTCTATTGGAAATTGGCTTTGGAAAGTGACTAACTAAAAATGTATAATTTATTTAGTCTTAAAAAAGAAGAATTATTATCATATTATGCTATGCAATACATTCTTGGATATGCGTAGATTTAATATTCTGAAGGTAATCGCAAGTTGTACCGTTAACAAAAAATCATCGTTAAATTAATAAAAATGAACTTATGTGTAAATTAATTGAGAATTTTAATATTTATCACAAAAGGCACGTATATTGTGTATATTTTCAAATCTACATTTTTTACCTATTTTATTGGATCATGTCTTTTACTACATAGATTAGCAATTCATGTACCTACATACAGTCTATATTTATTACTAAATAGCTCATTGAATAATTGCATTAACTTAAGCAGCTAGAAAGTAAATAAATACATGTTCCTGCTATACCTATATAAACTTTCTTCCCTGCGAAAGGAAATTGACAAAAAAGCATCTACTTAAAATTCAAATTACCTTTCAACTAATGAAGTCATGAATTAGCTGTTTTGTTGCACTCCCCATGTATGGTGCATCCATAAACACGTCATTGACTTAATCATGAACACTTATATGAAAAGGTAGACATTTATTCGCGTCTGATGTGAATATTATGCGTCTCCGTAGCCACACCGTCTGTACGGAACATCACATAAACGTCACTCAACGGCTCATAAAACTTCGCGCAGCAATAAAACGACGTATGTTATTGATGATAAACGGAATCCCAGGTTATCGCTCGGATTACACAATAACATTTGTTTAACGCAATAAATCGTCCGTTAAACGGGTAAACTAATAACTCGGACGTTAACTGAATTTAAATAGTCACTAATTCGCGACTGTCCGTGCGCGTTTTCCCCACGGACATCAATTTGTTACTAAACAAAAATGTATGGGCACCGTGGTCCGTAAGCAGAAGGTAACAGAGTCCTTGAGGCTTTGTTTATAAACAAAAGCTTGTTATGCAAGGCTATAAATGTTGAATCGTGTAAAGAATCGGGTTTTACGGGCGCATTATATGGACCGCGCGAGATGAAGCGATTGTTTTGGGTCGTAAATAAGACTGCAACAGGTACGAGCTACGGTACCAACGGGACTCGATATCACGTGGTTCATCCACTTTCCTTTTCGTTCATTATCTTCGCGTATTTTGTATAAGAAGATATCGAATATATTTTTTTGCTTAAACAAAAATTTTACAGTCAAGTTAAAGATGAGCTATTGCGAGCTAGATCTTATATGACAAAGGAAATAAATTTTCAAAAGTCTTTCCAAAATTTTTTACATTTTTAAATCTTTGAAATTATGTCTACTATGATGATAATTGTTTGTAATAAATGTTATTCTACATTAACAAAATAAAACATCGAAGCAAAGCGACAAAACTTCCTTTTATTTCATAATTCAACATGTAATCCGCCCGCTGTTCGGGATACAGGCCTTCTGCGAGGCATTATCTAATTGAAGAGGTCATAGCATGAATAATATTTGGGCGTCGTCAGGCCCGAATCGATACGTAATTATAGAGTGAGAACGTACCCCTCATAAATATTATATCCGTGAGGGCGCGGCCGGAATCGCCCGTGGCAGCTATTGTGTAGAACTACTCACCATGCCAGGGTTACGTGACGTCACACCAGTTAACCAACCAGGCGATACCTAGAACTGAAGATTGATCAAATATCATGGGATATTTTTAATAATACCTTTGTTTTTTATCGTCAATTTGATCAACAGTGCAATCTGTTAACTTTTTGTCAAATAATCGAATGTAGATTTTTTTTAATGTAAGTTATAGACCAATCGGTTTTGGCCTTTACCGAAATAGGGCAGGTATTTAGGCATAATAAATTTTGCTCTAAAAAATTCAGGGTCGATTAACGTTACCTAATTTACCAAAACTTGACCGTTTTTATCTAAAACGTTAAGATCGCATGCCGAGAGGTCATTATAAATGTTTCATATTAAACCACTGCTAACTTCCACGAATGATATAAAAATTGACCGTGAAATTTCAACAGCGCGTATACTTGTGCCCGTTCCACAATTACTACCTATAAAAGTTCGTTAATTTTTTTTTCGCTTTAACGAACACTACGAGTAAATTCGTTACAGCGTAGTAGAATTTTTATCTCTTCATATGAATTGGTTTTATCGGGTACCTATTTCATCATTAGGTACCTCATAATTGCGACGTAGAAATAGAAACATTTTAACCATAAATTTTTATGGATATTCCTTTTTTAACAAGTTGCATCATTAACGCCCTTCGCGTATTAACTGCTAAAGACTAAAAAAGCCGCTACTATGTTGTGCAAAATTAAAAAAAAAAACGCGTTTGAAATAATGGAACACGACAAAACCAATTATCTACTTATTCAGCCCGCATATCACGAAACAAATGGTCGCGCCATTTAAGGCGCAATATTGTTCCATAAGTAAACGAAAACAAAGGCATCCTCAAGTTTAATCTATGATGAGGGAACTTAATAAACAGCTGCTTTTTGGAATCCGACGTGTCGCATCTGTTGCGAGTTCGATGTTCCTTTTTCAAAATTTCAAATGCGCGCGAGCCGCTTTACCCAGCTAAAGCGGCAGATGTTTTCTCTATAATGAATATTAACGTTCAATTTCAAAACATAAACCACTTTAAATGTATTAACATAAAGTACATAGTACAACGGCGTGTATGCGAAACTTTTCTTACCGGTTTTTATACTTTTTTACTTCGTTCTCCAAAAGTTAGATTATGATGTTCGAATTTTAAATTTGGCGGCGTTTTGGTAGGACATTGTAGTAGCGATCGTAGGAGATAACGGTAAACGGGGGTCATTACGAGGACCCTTCCCTAATTTTAAGCAATATCGACGTAATGCGATGCATTTATCAAACAGTTTATGGAAGTAGTTTTAAAGGTTTTGTCACTTACTTTATTGCTTCCTTTCTCTTAATAACATTATTAAACCTGCTTATGTTAATGCCAGTGTTTTGATTTCGATGTTTTTATTGTTCCTTTGTATAAACTTTGAATTGTTTTTTTTATATAAATACCTATATTAGAAAAGCAGTTTAAGTAAGAAGGTACTAGGTACAATATAGATACGCTGATAACTCTAGGGCTTAAGAATGCTGTAACTGCAAGAACATTTGCAATTCCCATTAAATAAAAAAGTAGGAAAAAAGTACCGAACAACGTCTGCCAAGTCAGCTAGTACACAATAAAACATGCACCCAAAGTGACTTTATTTATATACTTACAAGTGATTTTTTTAATCAAATCAATTTTTGCTCTGACGTGTACAGCGTAGTAGGGACCTATACTTTATTTTGCAGTGGAACACCCCGCGAACATTTTTAAATCAATCGGTTTAGTGTAGCGTGTCGTATCTATGTGTCTACGAAAGACTTATTTCTTTGACCCTCAAATTCAGTAATTTAAGTTTTCCCCTCCGGATAGCATTTCATTTACCTCTTCAACCGATACGCAGCGTGGGACGGACTAATCTGGTACAGCAATAACTGTAGAGATTCCATTTTCAAATTTTAAATACCATTTTATTATTTTAAGAACTATATGACGTCATAAGAACGGGTGAGGATTGCTCTTCCATCCCTGGAAAAGCTTCTTATAATTAACTCAAGTGTATCAGCGATGTTAAAAGAATAATCATTTAAAGCCATAATTTCCATAACAAGCGTTAAGTTTCATCTGATCTCTACTTCAACTATAAACTCACTTATAACACATAATTATACATGGACATTAATATTTCTCTCTTCCGGGAATTGAACCCGAGACCCACTGATAACTTAATTAAGTCTTAATGCTCGTAAGCCGTAAGCTAACTGCAAGTTAAAAATCTTTCTTAAACCAAACCTCATTGGCCAAAGCTCGTTAATGACCTGCAGAAGTGAATGACAAGGCAACTCCACGGCTACTCTGTGCCGATAATTCCCTCCATTGATTCGTAACGCCTCCCGCGCCACGCTACAATGCTCACGAGTGAGTCCCGACGTTCGCCATTGTTGTTGTCTATGTCGCTTTCCTCTATGTCGTTATTTATGTCACATCACCTATTCATGTGTTTTATTTTTTAGAAATTCCGCCATAGAGTAACGCGGCTGATTTTAAAATGAGATTTTTGGTATCGATCTCTGTTATTACGACTTTGCGTTACAGGCAGAGATTGTAAGAAGATGTAATTATTTTTTAAGTTTGGAGGAAGGAATTAATATTATATATTTTTTGAGAAATCAAAAAATATCTAGCTATCACTTCTCTTGGTGAAACCAAACGTCCTCGGTCTATCATAATGTTTACTCAATAAAAAAAACACTATTCACGTCAAGGTTTAATTTTTTCGTATAAGTAAATAATTAAGGTTTATGTACCTAAGTCATATTCATAGGCTGCACGTTAAACTCGTATTTATACATAGTAGGTACCAAGGACAGTATATTTTTGATTTATTTCAAAATAAAATAAACATATCACGTTAGATAACTCTTATTATTGTCAATACTGTAGCTTGCATATGGCAATTCAGAATAAACAATCCAGCCGTACTAAGAGGGTGGTAAACACATAACGTTGCAAAGTGCACTAGTTCGGTGGCATTCGGAAAAGAAACAATTATTTCTGTAACTGCGGGGTTGCGAACAGGGGAACAGTAGGGAGTCGAGCTCTACGTGCATATGGACCTAAGTGGAATTTACCATTATAAATATTACAGTTTTGTACTTTTAATTTTGTACACAATTAATGAGATACCTTAATAGGTGATGATAATTCATTTTATAAGTTCTTATATCTTATGTACTGAATCTGTCATATTCAATTATTTTCACGAATAATAATGTTAAATTTTCAGGGTAAAGACGCTTGTTTAATACGCAATATTCTTAGTATTACTTTAGACAATTAACTCTGAACTTTCTTTTAATTTTGAATAATAAGACTGCAACGTGAAACAGCGAAGTTTACAACCTCTCTTACGACTGACGATGCGTCGTTGCTTTTATTTCTACAAATATAGTGATAATGATAGGATAAATAGAGTGATAGTGACTACTAGTAAATAGATGTTAATGTAGGTATTGAAATAAAAATAGGATTAAAATTGTTAAAAAATTCACTTTTCCCCTTATACATTAAAACCGCAGCTTAACCTACAACGGCAGGCACCAAACGAATCTGATCACTGACCCATGAAGCAAACAGAAAGGAAATTTTCTTGGAGCTACGAAAATACAATATAAATAACTCCATTGCCCCTTCCACCTCTACATCACCCTATGACAAAAGAGTTATCGGTGCGTTGAAAACAAAAATGGCCAACTGATTTATTAAGGCTTGTATTAGCAGCGTGATTTGGAAAACTGGAAAAGTTCCGGTATACAGTAATGGTTTAGTGTAAGCGTTATTTGTAATTTTGAAAATGTAGTGGGGATTTTGTGAAGGAACATCGTGAGGAAATCTGCATACATGAGTATTTTGAAGGTAGAAGTCTTACAATCTGCACTTGGCCAGATTGATAGAACTATCACATTGTAGGTGTAGGTATTTTTTTTCAGGTAATTAGGTATGACCCGGCTGTAATCATCAAGGTTTTTTCACTCGAATCTGTTTCAAAATGCTTGGAAAAATGTTGTCTTACACTAAAACAAGCGATTATTACAGATATTACAATTCTTTATTACAGGTAGAGAAGAGAATTTAAATTTAAAATGTAGTTTCCTTTTGGGTTTTTAAAATTTTCAAGCCAACTTAAGACTCAGGTTTGGAAATCTTTTCAACGGTAATTGCTAAGTGAAGTTTGTTAATGCGTAGATAATAAACGAACATGGAAACAAAAATTTTTAGACAGACATCCTTAACGATTTTTATTAGTCTTTAAGCTTTCATTAGTTATTATAATGTTGCTAAAATTATCTAACCTCTTCTATTACATTACAGGTTTCTGACGTGTTATAAAACCACCAAGGTTTCTAAGAGACGCGTCACTAGCAAAAAGCTTTCATTTATAAATCCACCGAGATGACTGGCGTAACGTTGAAACAAAAATGAGTCGGAGCTCATAAATCTAGTTGCGACGAAACCGAAGATTAGAACCTAGCAAGTGAAGCCAAAACTCGATATTGGGTGAATAATCGTCGCCACTACCGGCGCGGTAACCGGCCGGAAGTGCCAGATTTATACCCGCGTACCCGGTTGTACCCGAATGTACCCGGGTGTACCCGGGTGTACCCGCCTGTGACTGGACTGTAGGACTGTACCCATTTATATGAACGTACCGTTACGTCGCTGAGTCGTATCCGTACTGTCGTCGAGTCGCTGCTCTTCATAAAGCACCCGATACGTCGGCTCGCCTTGAGGGCCACAATTTATGGTGTGGAAACGTCATCGGACCCCGTGTTTGGGGATAAATCATATGTGTTTGCTTAGTGCATGAGACGTCTAAATTTCTCGGATGTATGCTTGAACTGCTATCGTATTTATGATTTTGGGGGACAGCTTACTCTTTAATGTCCGCTGATGTTGTTTTAAATTTCATTGTCTAAAATTCAGAGGGAGATAAATTGTGAAAATCATTTTGATTAATGTAACATAATGTCCATTACATGCAAGGGTTGTAGTAAATTTTTTTTTATTTTTTATTTACGCTTAACGGATAAATTACCGTTTAAAACTTAGTGTATAATAGCAGCATAATAGATTAATTACCCACCTTCAAACACTAAAAAATTCGTTTGTTTTAATACTAATTATTACTGTTTTAAGTTAACAAGATATGTTGTAGGCACCAATTAATATATTTGAATACATTTCTAATTAATTTTAAACTAATTGGTATCACTTTCACTATAGAGCACCAATATTTATGGCACATAATTCGTTAAAACAAGATCACTTTCCATCGAATCATGTTAACACGTGATCCACTTATCAAGATAGATTTAAATCTTAGCTTACACAAAGCGTAACTGAAAAGATTTGTATGCACAGGTAACAGAAAAACAATCGGTTAACAATATTACATTCAACAAAAGCAAAGAATTGGGTCAGATCCCTCAGGAGAAGGTAAAATTTACGACCTGCATTGTCAACTGAAATGCTTATGCAACTGATTTCAAAACAACAATACAACAGTAGTAGGAAGTCAGGTATGTTTATGCATTGAAAGATTTGCATGAAATTTGAGCTTTCACTTTTATTGTGGAGAATTAGAATAATAGAACCGTTTACAAACTATTTCGGTAGTGTATCGGTATTTTTACGAGCATTGTGACGAACTGTCAATACTTCTCTGTGAATGCCGACTGATTTAATTGTAAATAAACGTGAATTGTGTAATATTACGTCACACCGCATTAGAATACATGACAGGGCAATGGATACCGTACCCACATTCCTGATGATCAGTTAAAGAATCAGATAATTTATAAACGTGTGATGCGTTTTGTTTTAGCCAACAAATCCTTTTTTGTATGAAATAACGAATCATTTAATTTATGACATTGATAGTTCTATATGAAATCAGTTTACTCAACTATATTTTATTGCCGTGAAATCATGAAACATTTTTATTTAAGTTTATTCTATAACTAAATTTAGATTTTCAATTATTTATGGTATTCGTAATTATTATTTCGGGTCTAGTCCAGGCTAAATAAAATTTATAATTTTCTTTTTTTAAAGCATCTCCACACACATAGATACCTACTTTAATATAATTATTGACGTTACGCGACACATACTTAGTTAAAAATTGCTTTACAACTCGTATGTTCTACAGAAGTGAACGAATTCACTTGTATGGAGTAGGTACCTATCAATAAAAGTTGTGCCGAATTTAAATTGCAACTTTGTTCTAGGTGGCGCCATCTCTCCAATTTCGAGCACAACTGTTAGACGTGAAGCGAACAACCCTCTAAACTTCTACGCGAACCATTTTCACCCCCGAGCTACCCCTATATACGAACCTTTTAAGCTCGCGCTACTAGCGCCATCTCTGCGACATCAGTTGAACTTCCAAAAAGCTCGTAGTTCCGGGTTTCGCCGCTTCAGCAGCGCCATCCCGAGCTTTGAATGAAATGAAAAAGAACATTGGAAATGGATTTTAGTGGTCTAAATATAGAGTTGTTTTTCGGGTGTTAAGATTGCGGTAGCGTCGGGTAGAGTATGCAAATTAACGTGCCATTACATGGTAATTTATTTGAAACGAATGACCACTTTGCGGTGTAGTGCATCGAGCACTGAACGTTTATATGGGGACCCTGACCTTATATCGCGTCAATTTATAGCTTTGAGCCGTTAAACGCTCTTTTATGTAACAGCTGTTGTGTCTCGCGTGATGCCTTAGCATACTAACCTTGTTAAACAAAGGACTTTCACCTCCCATTTCATTTGCTTGGAAAACTAATAAGAAATTTGTCTAGACTAAAACCCGATGTACTTATTACGTTTACGAATAAATTTGATACAAATTTTTCTTCGTTCTTCAAATCGCAGCCGTTTTAATCAAATAGAAAAAAGTACCTACCTAGGTACCTACGAGTATGATGAGTACTTAACAATGGACGAAAAATCTATGCCTCCCTGATATATTTCTACTTAAACATTTACGTAAATCTATAAATAAAAACATGGCCAAAGCTAGAAGATATCACAAAAACATGATTGAGTTCCTCACATCTTATCAGCCGTCGATCCGAGCCAATAAAGACGTGCTCGGGTATTCAGTATTTATAAGGTGAAACAATAATGTTATTTGTACGGAGTAAGATTTATGAAGACGGTGGATGTATAAGTAAAGACGCATAAACCTCGTACAGAATGTCGGGAAAAATAACAGGTTTAATGTCCGGCGAAACTACACTTTTATTATTTTTGTACGCGTAGCTTCAAGTTCGAGACAATAAAAACATTTACAACAGGAAATTTAATTTGTTAATACACGTCCGTGGGTATTATGCAATAAAAATACAGGTTCGAAAATTTATAACATTGTTACAATAAACACAATGATATTGTTCGCGATGATGCGACGTTAAAAGAAAAAAATTTAAACTTAACTGTCGAATTACTATATTTTACCATTAAGATAAAATTATTGGTATATTTTCATGTATTCACAGAATATGAACAGCAGGTATGAACATACCGTTTAAATAATATCCACCCAAATAACCGACAAAACGGTGAGTAATACCAGTGTGCGTAAAAACGATATAAACATCGCAAGAAATTTAGCTTTTTGCTCTCAGTATCACCTGGTGCTACGTGTTGACGCGCCAACTACTTAAATTGGACATCTCGACCGATAACCGGCGGCTTGTCAGAACCATTCGCTAATGACCATCCGACAATCAATTAATCGTTGCACGCGTCGCATTTAACTCGCGTCAAAGATGATAAACAAGAAACGACTTCGCAATTAAACTGGCAAACCAGAGTGAAGGATGCAAGATTATCGTTGAAAGGAACAATAGTGGTGCGAATGTTGTGGTCAGATATTACAATAATGGTATCGATTATAATTTGCGTGCGATCCGGTGCGAGATAGGGGCGAGAGGCGACACGTAAGCGACAGGCTTCCCCAATCGGCGTCGCGATCGGCGCTTGCGCAGCACCGCACAATGCTATCGTTCCCTTACGATCGCGGACATGCACTCTCGCGCCATTACGATTGGTGCTCGGACTCGCCTATGCTCCGGTGATTAGCTATTTTCAATATGGTCCGTTTAATTTACACTGACTTTATTAGGCTTCTTCATTCTTTCTGCAGCTACCAGCAAGATGCAATAAATGTCAGGGCTCTAAAAAGTCTACCCTATTAACATTCCTCTTCATTGATATTTAATTATCCTCAATATACCTAAGTACCTACTTAAAGTAGAATAAAAAGATATAATTCGTCAGGTTATCAACGTCATACATGCACGAAGTTTTTTAATTCTACTACGAACCGTTTAATAGAAATCATGCAGAGTCAAATAAGCTCTTAGCAACAGAAATTATAAAAAACAAGTGGTTTTCTATGTCCATGGTCAATGTCTAAAAATTATTCATTAATATTTTAATTTGCTAAATGATATTCACCTTCTCGTGGGCGAACACAAAAGTGTAAGCTAATTGCGTTTTGTTTATCTTAATTACATCTGTGCTTAGGAGGCTAATCCTGAGAATTTCGCGATCGTTAACAAAAAGGATTTTTTTACGTTTTAATCATTCAGCATTTCCGTGAACTTGAGGTTAAGGTACCTAGATGTTGTAGAATATGCTTATATCATAATACTAAGATACTATCATACATGTTTATGTAATGCAATAAATGTAATGTAGCTTTTGTAAGAAGCACTGTTAAGCACCGTTACGAATAAAAAGTAAGAAAAACTATTAAATATTGTTTCAAAATTCTGGAGCGATGAATCAATATGAGACTTTTATTTTCGTCCGTTATTGGTTTGTCTTTCAGAACTCCCATAAAGCTAAAGAAAAAAGAAGTGATTGATAAATTACATAAATAAAATACCTTGGTTGCTATACCTCATTACTTCAACACGTGAAGATAATGACTGAAATTACAGTTTTTACTTTAAGCCTCTCTGTCAAACTCTGATTTGATGATAGAGAGACGATAAAAAAATGTCGTAACATTTTCATAACTCTTAGTCTCAATCTTCAATAAATGCGGCAGTAATTGAGATATACTATACCTTATTGCTTATGCATACAAATAATAATAAGGATATCGCATTGTTTAATAGACCTTAATTCACTAATCCGTCGAGCCCACCAGCTTCGCAACACATACCTACAGCATTCAATACGCACTCTCACGCGGTTATAGGAATAGAATGGAAAGGAGTAGAAAGTGTTGGCACCTACCGCAGTTGGTTTAAACGGGTACATTAATATTAATATCTTAATGCTCTGCTTATTTAACAAACTCTTAATAGCATTAACTATTATTATATTAGGAAGCAGTGATAGGCATAGATTGATTGATACCCTTTGAGTCTTCCTCGAACTTATCCCGAGCGTATGATTAAGTAGAGACCCGGTCTTCAATTGAATTTCGACCGTAATTCATTTTGCTAAAGGCCTACTTTACATTGACATTTTCTTTGTATCTTTATTAAATGAATTTGTAATACATTACATAATAATATTATACACTTAAACTTTTAGCATTTCATTCTATGCATTTCTGCATGTGTGGATTATTAATTCAAACAGTCTAAAAATCTAAAACAATTGTAAGAAATTTTATTGTTTTTCTTAAAGATGTTTGTGGTGTTTCCAATGGACACGTGGTTAATGTAGTCGTTTGTGATCTTTACTCCTCATTAGTGGTGATAATGAGAAATGATACCAACAGTGATAAGCTAATAACGTGTCATGATGATAACGATGATATAATTTAATAAGGAACACATTTTAACAATAACCAATATCTTCGAAAGAGAGAAAAAGAGACTTGGATTTGCATAATTTAACTGCTTTGGTCTGCTTGCTAATATAAAAAAAACACGCTCAAGATTAAACTTGTTATAGGTAAGAGAAGCTAGTGCATTTAAGAGAGGAAAATCATGACCTCATCGTAGACTCATGTGTTCAAATGCAATTTTATAAGCAGAGAAGAAAGAATAGAACACAATAAGATCACGTTACGTCATAAGATATAAATAAAACAATTAAGCAAAAGAGAAAATAGGTACAAATCCTATACCTACAAACAATCTAGTAGTAGGATCGTCAATAACAGTCAACGTTTATCCATACACCTGTCTCTCCAGCAGGTGTATAGATGTAGCTTCAAATAGAAATTAGATGCCACCTAATGGCCTAGATGGCCTCGCGGCCATCGCAAGATTGAGATGTGTTGGATGGTCAAGGTACCTATCTTTATGTTTTCTAATACGAGAAGTTTCTAATACATGAAGAGTTCAACTATCGGTACATTTTTAGCATAATTGCAGACATGTACGATACGAGTTTGATATTTGACTGTATCATTTTTGTACACATTTTGAAGTTCGTTAATTCCTAGTCTACACTACTGTGTAGTCTAGTAGTGTAATGAATAATGGTTCCATTCAATCCAATCAATATTTTTTATGTTACATACAATATATTATTGTCTACTTAGGTAATGTACTACTTCACAATATAACTTTGATATTAATGTTATTAATAATTTATTAAGGTTTAACATGTCGCTTGCATTATTGCTCTGTAACTGCAGTAATAAATTATTGTGTCATGACCTCAACGCAATTTGTAATAAAAAATAGGATACTTAAGCGTTTTTGTAGCTGTTCCTTGAAAAGCCTAATTATATTTCATTTACGCTAGCAATAAAACATTTTCTGCCATACTTAATTGGTCTATGACTCATTTATCATTTAGTTAACGTAGAATAACTTCTTGTTACATACGAATATCTGCTAGCAATAATTTAGTCAGTGTAGAAGTTATATTTGGTTCGTCTGAGTAAATGTCACATTCCTCCTTTTTGGTTTCTTTAGGGATCTTATCATTCGTTGCATTTTTTCCTGTAGCACATAGACCACTATAAACAATTTTAAGAAGCCCTACTTGAAGTCTTTTATCAGGTGTCTCCCCACATTCTTCAAATTAAACAAGTTAAAGCCGATTTCCTTAAAAGACTTAACAGGTTGCTATGCAGTGTAATTAAAGAGTGGGAATTTTCTCACTCACTAACCTTAGTAATATTACATTACATTACTTTGACCTAAGTAATAAAAAAGTACCCATTAATTTTTGCTATGCTGTTGTGAATATCCTTAACATTTACAGAACTAAGGTATATCTTTAAGATGCTTATTTCAATAGACTGTGCACGCATTGCTTTACTTATTCCGTGTCACGTCCTCTGTTTACAAACAAGTTCAGTTTTCTTCACAATCGCAGCAAACTAATGCCAATCAAATGCATCCGGTCCAACAAATCGTGTCTTGCTCTAACAGCGAGACGAGTGCCTGCAAACGTCAATCTAACACGAAAGCCCGCAACGAGGTGTTTAATGATGCAATAATTTGCATAGCGGTCCGTTGCGCTGAAAACTTGGCCTATTCTCACGTCTGTCTCGACTCTCTTTGCCCATCCGCACCTTCCTTATAAAGACACTCTTGTTATGTGAGGACTACATGTGCTAAATATCGCGCTCCGCCAACTATCCTTTTTTAAGCGTCCGGCGCGCAAAAGAATGCAATTCATTTACATTCTAACAACTCTAGCCCACCAGAATACAGTCGATTGCTACTTAAACTCACCGTTTAATTTGCCGCGACCGTTTAAATAGGGTTAAACGGGGAAATGATTACCTGGAAAGGAAGGAAATCGCTTTATTATACGATGCACAAACGTCATAAAAGTCAACAGAATGTAAACTAAATCATTAAAAACACAAATTGAAAATGAAAAACGTGTCGAATCAATTAAGGGGCGCCCCACGAGAGTGTCAGCGTTCGGTTCGGAAGCGGGCTCGAGCCTCGCTAAACCTCGGCGCACAATCTGACATTTATGAGTGCCATAAAACCACTCAAGTAGTGACTTTTACTACTTGTTTAGTGAACATAAATGTCTTTGCCTTACCCGCGCTTCGTCCTCCGTATTTAAAAGCGCACAGTTTCGTGCACAGTTTTGCTCCTTTTGCCTCTTTTTATTTACTGTTACTGTACTGTTATGCAACTGTATAATGCTTTGGTTACTTTTCAGCGACGATTTATGAGTGTCGTCTTTTGTCTTTATTGTACTGTGAGAACATGCTTGTTTTAGTTTGTTATTGCATACCTATTCGCAAAAATTAAATAAAGATAATAATATCTAGAGGAGTGTTTTTGATACTGAAACATTTGGTGGTGTAAAGCAAGTTGGAGATTGAAGCCAACGGAATAACAAATGTGATACTCGTAAATCAAAATAATTATATGGTAGCCACGTACCGTGAGATCCTTTAGCGGAAGTCAACTTACATTAACGTGATATTATTAACACTTGTCATGAGTGTAATTAGGCGGAAACATTATTATTCATATAAGATGGCACGAGTAATTCGTCATCTCGCACGGTAAAAACTGGCTCGATTGAGCGACTTGGCACTTCTCGAATTTACCTAATATTTTCTGTCGTCAACTCGCTCGATCATAACACCAACCTGCGGCTTTATTGAAACTTTCAAACAGACAATTGACGTTCATATGAATTTTTATATTATAATCATCTACTTATGTTCATTAAATAGGTGTTGAAAAAGAGGTTTCTTTCCAATAACATACACTAGTTATAGACCACTAGGCATTAAACCTTATAAAAAAGAAAACTGCTATTAGATTAAACAATTTCTTACTATGTTTTTAGCTAACATACGAACATAACTAGTCTCAGTTATAATCCTCTGTCCAAATAATTTAAAGCAACTTATTGGTTGCTTAACAAAATACTTTTTTTAAGTTGTTTGCTTGAGACTATCTGGCAATTTCTTCCGTCGTTACATTTTTGTGCTTATAGTACTTTGATCAAAATACTCATCAATAAACCATTTTTTCTGTAAAGATGTCCGGAACTTCTCTACAATAATTCTCAAAGAAATTAAGGACAATAATGTAGATAACGGAAGCAACATAAACATTAAGAGATTTCCTGCGAATTGAATACTGCGTAGAGTTACAATTAGCAGTCTTAGGACATTCACCTATCTAGATTCGTATTCCACGTTCGTCTCCTAACGATGTTGTGTAGGTATTACCACTACGGTTTTGGGTATAGCTGTGGGTGGCCTATGACAACATACCTCCAAGAACAATTGCGTTCTGAGAAAAATATACTTCGTTTCATTCGATAACAATAGGCAGAGTACTTTATTTATTTGGAGTTGTTAAGACAAAAAAACAATGTATCAGATACAGAATTTAAGTAAATAAATTAAGATCAATCCAAACTTTAGTCAGTATTTATTTAGAGTCGAAAGATGCCAGATTAATTAATAAAATAGCCATTAAGCTATTCTCAGGTCCCAGAAAACGTAGAAAAGCTATACCTAATAATGCTTTAAATTATCTAATATATAAAATTATTATCAGTAGGTACAGAAAAAAGGTAACAGCAAATAAAAAAAGACATCTATGGAACTAAATTGAATCATTATTTTCTGCGACAAATGCAAAACGAAAGGTTTATAAATAATAAAAATGGTTACTCAACCATTAGGTATAATTATATTCGGCAAAAGTGTCTTCAAAAAGTAAAAAATTCCATGATGATAAATCTCATACCTCAAATACTTTAATAGGATAAGACATAAACAATGTTTTTAATAAAAACACAACGGAAAATTGGTGTCAATAAGTTATCGATAAAAAGCGCTAGATAGGTAATTTATTAATCTATTCAAATTAAGATATTCGTATGCTCAGAGTTTTACAACTACTTTATTTATAAGATAAATATGGTTTTAATTGACAGGCTATTAATGCGATAGATTGGAGATGTAGGCGTTTATTGGTTTCAATGTTTAGTAACGGTTAAGTATTTTATTGGGTACTATTATCTGAGTTTTATAACATTTTTTGTTTCCATTTTTTGTTCCGTAAATATTCGTCATTAGTCTGTCCTTCAATCGTTCTGTTTTTTAAAGTATTAATAGGTACCTACTACGAAATTATCTTGTCAGAAAAGTGTTTGATGTTCCTGCCTCTTTATAGTTAAGAAGTAAACAAACACTCGCTAACTAACTAAAAACTAAGTCATAACATAACAAACGAAATACCTACATAAAACACAATTTAATGAAATAGACATTTTGCTTAAATTTTAATGAAACGTCCATGAGGTTGACAAAGATTATTGTGTAGGTATTACCTACTTGGGCTTGTAGTTTGTAGCTAGTTACTTAGATATAGTGGGAGAAATAGAGTAGTATGAACATGTTAGAAGTACCTAGAGACATGTAAGAGGGTCACTGGTCACCAAAACAACACCGAAAACGGTATCCTAATTACTATTCCCGACGCTCTCTAGTTTATATCCCGCTCCAAAAGAAAGTCCTTCTGCATACCATAGTTATATATTCGTCCGCCAAACCATACCTTGTTTTCGCTACAAATTAGACAATTAGGAGGCGGATTGTGACGCTAAATCTATTCAATTAAAGCTGCGTACGCACCGGTCACCTACCGCGGCGATTTTTAATCGTATGTATTCAACGTGCGAATCGCGTCGACATTTCGCATATCAATGGGACGAGCAAATTGATGAAAAAACGACAGCCGAGCGCGTGTCAATGAGGATGTGAGGTGGTCGAAATCTAGACGAGTATTGCGACTTACGTTTGATAAGTTAGATTAGATTTATGAAGTTTAAGTTTTGTTTTAAATTATCAGTAAATCTTTCCGTTTTCAAAAGTAACTTTAAACATTAAATAAATGTTTGAAGAGCTGTAGGAATATAACTGTCCAAACTGTATTTTTCTTAAACATAGTGTAGATCAAGAAACTCTACATTATAATGGGGATACTGTTTTATATTGAAACAAAAAAAAATATAATAGCAATAAAAAGTATTGACAACATTAGTGACAATATTTTGATTGCATTTTACGTCTTTCATAAAAATCCTATGTTAATTTTAATAGGATATTACATTATATTTCCAGGGAATCTTAAGATTATTACTTTCTAACTACCAATACCTACAAAATGATATCGAACGAACAATATTTCGAAACTATCGACAATAGGAACAATTTATAAACCGTGCCACTCTTTATGAGTCAGACCACCTATTCTAATTCTCATTATGACTCCCACTGAACCGTAGTCAATACACACCGCCTACGATTGAATGTTACCAAAAGTTATGTGATGTATTCGATTACCTAATCGAAACATTCAGTAACTTTATTGTTACAGTCGAAATGGGTGTAAGAAAGTGTATTTTATACCTCTATTTAGAAACAAATACACAGTTTTATTTGTATGAAAGTAGTGAACTAGTTTTCACTCCTACTGCTTAGTTTCACATTTTGTCAAACTAAAGTTATTAGATACTAATTATCACTTACTACGGTGAAGAAAAACATCGTAAGGAAACCTGTATACCTGAGAGTGGTGGACTATGGTTTGTACCCCTCAAACTGTAAGACGAGACCCGAGCCTAACAGGTTTAAGCAGAAATTTTAATGATGAGATTTAATAATTTTTTTGGTTTCCAAATTCAAATTATTAGCGTTGCATATGGCATATATGGATAATAATTATTCTAATAGTATTCTGTCGTGTGAGTATTAGCACTGTTAATACTTACTATAGACCCAAATGACCTTTGATTTTGGGTATTTGTGTTTAATAATTCGTATATTGTTAACACAGGATATTATTAGGATACAGGATGTCCCTATGCGGATTTTGAGTGTATAAAGCTCTTAATCTCATAAGTATTTGTACCAAGGATGATAAATATGAATTCTGTGAGTTTGATTTTGAAATATTTTGTAACTTTAGTGAACTGATTAACCGTCTGTCGCGCCCCAAAGCGTGACCCACGCGACATTATACACTCATGTATACCGTAAAGGCGACATTCGCTTGACGTTCCGTTACAAATACAGTACAGTGAGTAAATAAATTCGCCAAAAAGAACAGTCCAAAAGCTTATTTCTTAAACTCATTCAATTTGTATCAGACATTCGTTAAGGAAATATAAGTCTTTATACTTACTTCCTACCAGGCAACGCTAACCAAAAATAATTTGATGATGTGATCATTTGATTTCATTTGCTCTAAAAACTGTTAAACTATTTCGATTTAGGCTATGTGATTTTTTTCATTTGAATATAGAAATGAAGTCGTAATAATTACTCGCACTTATTAATATAGGGTTACGTATTAACAGGACATTATTTAACGTAACATAAAGAACAATACACCATCTTTTAAACCTAATTATACGAACACGTCAACAAGATTCTACGTACAATTTAACAAAGAACCCAAAAAAGTGAATGTATTTTCTCTCCGTCGTTTCTGCTTAAACAATAAACCTATCATCCTACACACAGTGCTCTATTAATTTCTTTATCGAACCTACTTGCTCACGCAACATAAAATATAGATACAACTACATCTTGTAGGTTGATTTGGAGTATAAGATGTTTCTGTTTATTTGTGTATAAATACATACCTAATTGTATACATATAAAATAAATATAATGTTAAGAAACCTTTACACAGTCAATTCATATTGCTCGACACAAGGTCTTATGTCACGGTCACATTTTCTATACAAGACAATTGTTCCTATGGTTCCACTATAAATTGACCAATTTGAAACAATTTTAATAAGCCTAGGCGATATAATAATTTGAAGCAATAGGCCTAGGTGATTTAATAATTTGGAGCAATGGAAAAAAAAATTGCTGAAATAATTGACGCACCTTTTATAAATTGATCTAGATTGTTCTACGAAATATATCATTAAATTTGCCGATTGTTGCCCGAATACAATTGCTTAAAAATAGGCCATGAAAATACGTAGTAACAGATACTACTTAAATATTATTGATACTAGAGATTTTGATTTAAACATGTCTATGATTGAAACAATTCTTTTTAACGAGCTTTATGGTATGGTGAGAAATATAAAAAATGTATAGAGTTATTCAATATGATGCTCTGTTTTAAAAACCATCGTCCTTTTATGTTATTGTAGATAAAATATAGTAATGACATCACAACCTTTGATTACAAGCAGCATATAGGCTACTGGAACACGATATCTGAGTACAATTTGTCATATTATTATCATGTTATCAGAAACTTATTGGCATATTCTAGGCACTTATTGCCTAAATGCCACGACTTAATAATACCTAGATGGAATAGACAATCGTAAGTATTATATTTATTTGTCACAATTAACTATTTACCAGATTTTTAGTGAAAAGTTATGTAACTATGATTTTATTTCATGACTGACTGAATATATACAGGCATAGACTAGTGACTCTTAAGAGCGAAATTTTCTCAACGCTTTCATTTTAGGGGAAAAAGGACAAGCTATGATTTTGCCTATTACGGTTAAAAGTTATTATCTTTTTAAAGGCCTTCTTCATTGATTCCTCAATAACAAGTAGAGAACTGTATCCTATAAGGCAATATCTATATTTTTCTTCTTTAGGTTTGATTCTTGTAGGATAGAGTAATATTATTTAAAATATATAAAATTTTGTACACATGCCACAGAAATGCCTTTAAATATGTAAAATATCTATCGATATAACAACACCCCAAAAATATATAATACAAGTTAATTTATTTAATGACAGTTTTAAAAAAAACCAAAGTAGGTAATAGAGCAATATAATGTAACATTTAACATCTATCATAAAACAAGTTGATTGACATGATACAAATAATATTATTAACACGACGTGGGTGTTCGTTATAAAACGCAATTTATATGAATCGTCTAATTAATGCGCTCTGCGGGGTGGATTCATTATTGACGTAAAGATATAATAATCATGTTTATTATAGATATATCTGACCAGCAGGTGACCACTAATTTTCTAATATTGACGGGTATTGACTTGACAGAAATAGCAGGTGTTAGAATATCCAAGTTTCTTGTTACTAACAGAAAATATCACAATACAGACAAATTAATTAAAGGTTTTAGTTATATTTGACACAAACGACTTTGATATACCTAGTCAACAGTCATTTTAATTTAAGTACATTGGAAATATCTCAGAATGAGTAGATCCTCGAATCGAGAAAAGAGGAAATCCTCGAATTAAGAAATGGCATAGGTATTTACTGCATCCACGAATACAGACAGCATCGCGTCTATTTAGTCAGTCGTAAGCCTATACTTATGTTTTATTAATTTCAGCTATTTTATCTCGTACAACTATATGTCTATAATCATGACAATAAATACCTGAAGTGGCTAAAAATAGAAGATTTTAAACGCCATTGTTAAAGATAATCTAAAGACAATCTCGATAACGTTAGTTTTCAACCAAAAAATCTCAACAAAATCGGTATTTCCATTTAGAAGACGCATTACACAGTCAGACAGACACTCAGATATACATACATGTCTTTAAGACACCATGTTGCGTTGGAGTCTAAAAAAATCAGAAACTAAAGACAATAAAATACGAGTATGTACACAATTGACCATTCTAACTTCTAACAAACTTGCAGCACCAAACGTTGTAGAGAGTAGTGAAACAAACGTGAATTACGGGAATCTGAAACGCGCAAAAGTCAGCAGCTTGCGCGCATGCCAATCAGCAATAAATCAATCAAACATCAATCAACCAATCAACGTGTTTCGCGGCTGCCACCAGCACGCTCGATCGCCCACGACGCAACCACGACATTGCCAACCAACTGATTGAAATGTAAATGTAAATGAAATTGTCGACGTGATAAAAACTTAATTTGTGCGGAAACATTAGATTGGACATTTTGTTGGTCATTCTATGCCAGATTTTCTACTAGGCAGTTTCAGTAAAAATATTATAAATAGCATGAACATAATACTTTAAGGAGTGAAAAGTCAATATTATCAACCATGAAGATTTCCCCGATGGATTTTAAACCACTAGCTTTTTACTAGTTTTTGCTGCACCAATCACATGGTAATGCTAATTTTCTTCGGTAATGTGCTGCTTATAGTCAAGTATCCGTTAATAAGTCATCAATTTCTTCTATAGTTTTACCTCTACCTCTGTAAAATTATTTCATAACTTACATAAATTACATTAATGAAGAGTTAAAGGTAGGTACCTACCTAATATGAGTAATAATAAAATTCTTGAAAATAAAACCTTGTAAACCAAATCTGAATAGAAACGTACGGGAATATCGTATCGACATTTTGATTCGGCGGGTGTTGAAATTATTAATTACAGTCGGACATCGACAACCACTTACGCATGCAGATTGGTATGGTAACGAATGATAAACTATGTATGCGTTGCAGGACCTCATTTAATCTCGCGTCCTTAATCAATGATTGTTTTAAGCAGGTTGGTAAATGATCTTTGTGATACTACTATAATTCCTCGACAATGATTTCATTTGACAACTCGTACGGCGATGGTTGTCATACGCACTGTTCATTGGAACCTGGGTTCGATTCCCAGTGAAGCAAAGAATTTAATGATGTCTTAATTTCTGTTCTCGGTTTAATTGTGTCACTGGTTTAAGGTTGTACATTTTTTTTATGGAAGGATTTTTTTTTCAAAATTTCTGAATGTGCGCCAATATAGTTCTATTAGACTTCTCATCATTATAAATCTCCAAATGTTCATATAGATATAGTATACGACGTCCATTTACCACTTAGCCTCTTACTGATAATGTAAAACATAGAACCCATTCATGGCATCACTTGTAACGCCCTCTGGTGTCATTTAAAGTGGCAAAGTAGTCTATAAAAGCAATCAAACATCGGGCATTATATTTACCATGCAACGATATGACTCGGAGAGTGATGTAACTAATTTAAATTAGATATACAATGTATAAAGTTATAGTCGACATACCTACTTAGGTACACACCTAAGGATGATCACTTAGATTGATACTTTTATTACATACAGATAGGTATTTAATTTCTACGTATAAATTTCTATCACCACAATAATACATGCGCTACAGGGAAAATATTAATCGAGAATTGTACGTCATATAAATTCCAATTTAGTCATTATGCTTTTGGAAATTTGGGTGGAACTTTGATATTCTCTTGTAAGGTATAATGGTCTATTCTTTATTTTTTTAATCAGCACAATGTAGGTAAGTACCTACCTAGGTCATCAAAATATATCTATCAATTCTTACTGAATATAATATTCTCTAAGTTTGAAAAAGCTTCAGGTCATAGTCCACTAAAACACATTCGCTGCATACACATAGAACTGGAATCGCCATTTTGACACTTCCCGGAAGCCAATCGGTGTCATATTGGTGCACCTTCGGGTTAGCCCTACATTAACATTCACGGAACAATTGATCCAGGAGTTATCACGTATCGAATAGAATAGAGCCATAATGTTTTACGATCCCTTGTGCGCCTTACTCGTCGGAGCGGCGGTGTTCGAATTTTAAATGAGAATCGATATTGTTGACAGAACCAACACGAAGAGGGATTGGACGTAGTTGACGGTAGTTACACCCTACGTAGGATCGGAATGACGCATCTACATAATTATTTTGACTGTGTGAGTAGGTACTATGGTACTATGACTATGTATGTATTGAACTTCGTATGTTTACATACACATTCTTAGTAGCTATTAACTTCGAAAAATAATTACAATGCATGGAACATTTTATTACAGAAATTGAAAAACAAGTTAATGATTTTTAGAACTTTCTTGAAGATAATTGTGTTACTGTAAGCTAGACTTAGGTCTTCAAACTAAAGTGTTTTACTGCTTGCTTATTTTCTTGTATTGTAGAATAGTAGGGTAAGCAAAACAAGTTGTTATTATCATTATTATTAGCTCAAGAGAGACATTGATTTAGACACAAGTTGCTCAAATTAGAACGATGATTCTAACCAAAAACGTTACTGGCAAGGCAGATACCTCATGTCGTGATTTAGGTACACAAAGTAGTAGTGGCACAAAGACCATCGTTTTTCAACAAGAGGAACTTAGGGACAGAGCGACTTGTATGATGTCCAGGGTATATCATTAGGGAAGATCTATTTCGATTTAATTATAGAAAACTAACATGACATTTAATCATCATCACATTGGTACATACGTTGCTCGCGTCATATTCATGTTTTACCATTCTATAGAATCTTAAGAAACAGATGTTGTACCTATAGGTACTACTAAGTAATAAGGCCTAGGTAAGCAGTGATAACCTAGTGGTTTGAACGTTGGTCTCTCAAACGGGAGTTCCTGGGTTCAAACTCCACGGCAAGCACCTCTAATTCAAAAAGTTATGCGCTCGTACCTACTAAGTAATACTTGCTACAATGAAAATGTGAGGAAACCTACATACCTGAGAGTTCTCTATAAAGTTCTCAAAGGTGTGTGAAGTCTGCCAATTCGCATTTGGCCAGCGTGGTGGACTATGGCCTATATCCTCCACACTGTGAAAGGAGACCCGAGTCCAGCAGTGAGACAGTTATGGGTTGCGACGATGAGGATATATATATATATATACCTAATGATTTTTTTGTCCCCATTACGATAGATTAGAACGTCGCGGGAAGGCAGGCTTGCATATGTTCAGGTGATTTTTCACGGCTCCGGAACCCGTGTACAAAGGGCACGCAGTGGTGTTGCAATCACGATCCGCGATCACGACTGGCCCTCTGCTATTTATTTACACCCACTATTTGCTTACGAAACATTCGAAAATAACCTTCAATGCTCACTACATAAGGCTCGTTGCAACTGTAACTGTAATGCAGTCGAGTCTATATTTCGATATCGTAGTCCAACTAGCCTAGATTGAACCCTATGCTGATAGTAATAGAGGCTTAGTTGAACGCATATTTGAGTGCATAAGTTAGCAAAATGTCTCCAGACCGTGTCGCTACCCGTAAATGCATTAAGTTTGTTTTAGAGATAATAATCGTTGCGAATGCGAATGCTTTGTTGTTTCAAAGATAGAGTTGTCGTCGGTGATTTATTTTTGGTCAACTCTTGTTGGACTTAATAGAGCCTTAAGGAATCTATTAAGCGAACCAGAACGGGCCGAAGGAATGCAGATTACATTAAATATTTCAGAATAGCCATTTGTAAGTGTCTGCAGAATGAAGATCTAAATTTGAGATATGTACTTGTCGATTGGTTTTGGCTCAGAGTTTAATATAATAAATATTACTAGTCATAATATTGTAATATATTATTTTGTAACTAAACTAGCTTCGATTTTATCAAACGAAGGTAAATCAAAATAAACAACATTAAATTTCCATTTTATATTCAAGTCTACTGAATGGAATTATATTATTTGTATGGTTCAACCCAAAAAATCATATATCGTAATCTTCCTAACTTTTCTTCGAAATAATATAGATAGAAACGTTTCATATAAGATACCTACAGCATATTCTAATAAGTATAAAGCTAGGAAAATGCTAGTTAGTGCTAGTTACTCTATACGATCTACCTAGGTTATAATATAACATAACAAACTAACGCAAGAATAGTT
>LGAG01000003.1:1649056-1699935 GCA_001278395.1 Lerema accius
TCTCGTAATTCATGCATCAGCTTGCGCGGAAGGGTTGGCCGCGAGTGCAGCTCGATGACTTATAGTTTGTATTAATACGCTCCAACACAGGAATCCAATCCGAGTCCGGTTAATTAATTTAGACGGAAGGGCTATTTATGTATCGGGCTGTTCAAATAAAATTGCCACAGCTTATGCGCTGAAATTAGAACAGTTTTCTTATGAACTGTAAATATAGATAATATAAATCTCAAATGTATATTATTTACTGTTGAGGTCAAATATATTATTTATTAGCTATAATATTATTTAGTGTTATAAAAATAATAATGAAATAAACAAAAACTTCGAAATGTCTTATTAGCAACAAATTACTCATGGAACAAAATTATGATTTATTGTTTATTTAGTTTTTATTTTTATATAGTCATGGGAATAATTATTCATACATATGGCGACGACGATGCATGATATACCTAAATCGGTGTTGCATTATATGGAGACGGACTTTTAAATACAGATTGATATCTAATTTACACATCGTTTTTCCATTGGAGTAATATCTATTTACTTAATGAAATCTATAAAACATAAAATTAAAACTAAATTATTTAAATATAGCTACTTAGTCTAATAATATCGTTTTAATTTTAATTTTGACACAGGCTAGATATGTACTTATTATGCTTTATAATAAAAATCTAATGATTAATGCGAAGATTTAAATTCATTTAGGTCCATCATAATAATAATTCCCGCATTAAAAGTCATTAGTCACGAATTCAGCTCATATGATTTACAAAATACCATTTATTAATTTTCTTCCGTGTAATAAAGTTTTTAAATACAGCAATTTCATAAAATATTAAAATTCCATAAAGTGATACAACAATAATAATAATTACTATTAAAATTGCCCATGCCATACTAACTTAGCGGAACTGACGAAGCAGCCATTAAAATTAGGGTTGGGCCACGAATCTCGCAGCTAGGGACGGCCGCGCCCTGCGCGCTCGGAACCAAAAAAAAACTAAAAATAACACAATGAATAACCGAGTACCCATGGCGATCAGATGAAAGATTTCTCAATGTCCGACTGTTGTTCTTGTTACTTGTAACTCAATATTGAACCGATCCTTGTTTTTGTTTGAACAAATACGCATACAGATACATTATATTAAGTCTACACGTGTTGTTCAATAAAGCTGTAGGTATTTTTAGCACTTGTTACAGTTAAGTACTTTATACAATTTTCTGTATAAAACGTATTACTTACACTAATAAAGGTAGTAAAATAAAATTTGGAATACAAAAAAATTAAACTTTTAAATCCGATTTTGAATTGCCATTTTTTTTATAAAATCAGACCATATAACTATTTTTACATGTAGGTAGGAACAAAATAACGGGTTTAAAATTAAAAAGTAATTTGGTAACCATTTCTAATTTGGGTCCCAATTTAGGGGCGCGGCGGGACGAGGGGCGATCTAAAAGCTAAAAGAACAGCTGCGTTATGTATAACTGCCCTCACTATATATACCGTATATAAAATCTCAGGTAGTCAAAGATTCTAATAGAAGATTAAAAGTTTACCTTACATGAATAAAAGATTGTAACAAAATGAAGGAAGGATTGTAAAATAAAAATTTTCGTTATGGATTTTGGAAAACCCAAAAAAATAAAATTCTTTGAAATTATTTACCTGTTATTCAATCAATTCTATCTATGAGATGATTTAAATGGAATGAAATATTGTTCTTTCTTATTGCACAATAAGATAATATCCAAGTATCTTCATAGACTAAAGACTCTTTAGTAAAGAGTAATATCAATTCACCAATTTATAAATTTGTAACACTAACTATTAAATAACACTAAGTAACTTCAGTTTGGAGAACCAACAATTCAAATTTAATTGACGGCATGATACGAATAACACGCCTATGTGCTTAAATAACTGTCGTACTGCTATCATTTACATTCTTCTAATTTAATTAAATACCTCAGGGTGACATCTAGAATGTTTTGATTTAGGTCCACTCCTGCCTATGTTCAAGTATTATAACGGGATCTCATTAGTTGGTGGGTTCGACGTGGAAAGCGAAATTTATATAAGAAAAAACGATAAATCACTGCCTGCCTACGTCTGCGGAACTCATTTTAATCTGTGGCTACTGTGTTGTATCATGAGAGATATACTACAAGCGAGGACATTGTATCACATGAGCAGGTACATAAATATTAAATAAGCAGTAATTTTATGTTATTACGTAAAGCTTTTAGACCCCTTTTAAGGAATAACACTCCTCCTCACATATTCCTGCATGTGAGTTTGATAGATATGTAAATGAACTAAATGCGTTTTTAAGTTTTTGTTCAGTATACCTCGTTTTTTTCGTCGTGATTTAAAAGGTAAACAATCTTGGCACTACTCTTATTCATTTCATTAATTAAAAAAATATTTAGAAGTATACAGAAATTTATTTTAACATTAAATTATTGTTTATTCTTATTTTTTTTTTTATTTGTGTCTTTCTTATTTTTAAATCAATAATTACAATAAAAAGACACTGTAAGATTGTTTACCTTTAATATCAGGACGAAAAAAACGAGGTATAGATAAATTCCTGTTGAAATTTATATAATGCCTCAACTTTAACAATTTATACAGGATAATTATATCAACAACAATAAAACTTTTATAAGAGGTTTAATATATTCAGAACAGTAGTACCTACTTAATAATGGATTATAGAGAAAGACTTTTAAAGAAAAAACTACTTTTTCACACCCAATTCACGCGTTGGTCGTTTATCGACGTCAGTGTGGCTATTCCCCCAAAACATCACCTAATTCTTGTGCGCCCACATACCCACATTTGAAATTCTAATAAGTCGTAATATGAACTAGCTGGTTGTCTTTGTAAAAAAATTGTGTAGATTTCATGTAATTAGCATAAGATGCTGCAGGGAATTTGGTTTTTCCATTTGTAGAGACACTAATTCCGACGACTACTTTATGACACCTTGTATTTTTGTTCGTTAAAAGTTTAAATATCGATTGGCTATTTTTTAAACAGTTTATTGCTTTAGCGACACATAAACTTGTCTATTTTAGACATGCGGTGTTCAATATCTAATCGGAAACCAGAATAAGCTTTAAATTCGATTTTATTCGATACTCACACTTTTATCTTTTTTATGTTGCCTTTTAAAAATATCACATGATAAAAATAAATTAAGATAATCGTATAAATACCTACTCATAAAATAGCAGATTTATATAAAGTCTACACTTAAAATATCTTATGTAATAAATTGCATTACCTGTTGCTGAAATCATAAGGTACCTATTTAAACATTACAACTATATATACCTAACCAACTTGGCCTTTATTTAAAATTTTCAATTAGATAATTTCGAGGTTGACGTTACATGCGAATTTATTTTTAGTTTTATATACTACATAATATGATAAGCTTTTACATCTTCGTTAGTACATAATAGGTATAGTGTATTTGAACTATAAAACATAATCAGATATGAATAAACTGCAAATAAATAACTGTGAAGAAGGACAGAACCGACAAATTCTAATTCAATACCGGTTTGGGAGTGGGACACTTTATAAATTCAAAATAAACCGATTATGCTA
Organism: Lerema accius; assembly: GCA_001278395.1. NCBI lineage: Eukaryota > Metazoa > Arthropoda > Insecta > Lepidoptera > Hesperiidae > Lerema > Lerema accius. The sequence goes on from LGAG01000003.1 coordinate 1,652,691, forward strand.
ATACCGAAACTGCATATTGATATATTATAGTGAGGTGCGGTTCATGGTTGGTAAGGGACGATGCGTTTATATCTCATTGATTTTTCTTATCTACCACTATTTGATAAAATGAGATAGGGTGAGCTGAGATGACTGTTTTCTTCTGTCTGGTCTCTCTATACCATTAAAATTCTCGTAGATCCATATTAGGATTCCCTAAGTCCCTATGATTTTAACCGATCTATATAAATTTAGTTTAATTTAGAACGTCATGCGCACTAAAAGATATTTAACAATAACAAATAAACATAAAACTATTTATGCATTGCACTATTCATGCTTTCATAAATAATTGATATTAAAAAAAACACAAGTCTACCAATTTGTATAGACTTTTCAAATACTCGAACAATTTGAACTCCATAAAAAATGTAACCAAGTAATTCCCGTAACTGTCTAATGAAGAGAAAGGAGAATTTTCATTATGTAACGTTGGCCAGATCTCGTTGTTGGTCAAAATCTTTATTCTGGCGACATTTCAATAGTGACTAAAAAAGAAACAATAGAGAGAAATCTCACAAGGCTGCATTGGAAGGCCGGACAGAGTTAAATGAAAGAAGTTTGTAAAAAGTTTGACACATTTTTAGAAACATCAGGCACGCAATGTTCGCCCGCGAGGACCGATCGTAAATTTTGTGTAGCGTCAGAATGAAAAAGGGGACATCATTGTTGAAAGTTTTTAAGCTCGTACTGTGATTTCGAACGTAAAACCGCGCCGTGAATATGCATAATGACAATGATATTTATCAATGTTTTCATATTACCAATGTTTTCATAAAATGTTTACGTTACTCAATCAGCTTTTATAGCCGAATTCGTGTTTGATTATTCCAGATCAATTTTGATGTGTGTTTTTTCCAGGTAATATAGTAAATGACCATTACATAATTATCTACAAATGATTATACAATTAAGTTACACTTAATACGCATTGATTTAAAAGCTTTCTAAAAAGTAAACAAATCAAATTGAGGTGGAACGGTTAATTAAATTAAAATACAAGCAATTGACAATGCTTATGCTGTGTCACTACAAAGATGTAATAAAAAAAAATAAGAAACTTATTGTAACAATGAGATTTTAAACGTAAGCTTATATATACGTAGTATAAAGAGATATTACGTACGTATAATAAATAAACAGACGTTAATTTTAGCATAGTAAATTATTAATTATATTAACTAAAATTAACATGAACACTGCAATAAATTGTAGATTGATATTAAAATTGAACCTAATTCAAAATAAATAGTAACTTTTTCATCCTATAAACTCACTAGTAAGTCTACGTTTTGTGGTACGACTAAGGCGCGATTTCTTAAAGCAATCATATGTTGGTTATTGCAAGTGGTGCGGCTTTACCCCTATTTATTTCCTGTGGGGATAAGAAAGAAGCTCACTTCTTTCCGCGAAGGCACGATAAGAATTTCATTTCCTCACAACTGAGAAAGCCTCGCTATCTGAGGAAGTTGCTGACAAAAATACCTAAGTGATAAAAGCACTGAATTCTCTTCAGGTACTGAGAATATTGTGCTCGTGGTTTTATTCAATTGTAAGTGAATAAAAGAGAATGTGTTTGAGTGACGTTGTTTGTAATATCATAAAACATCTCGGTAACAAGTCATAAAATATTTTTAGCACGTTTCTCGCAATATACCTACTTTAAGTAATAGGTACGGAATTACTTACTGCTTACATACTTGTGCTCAAAAATGCAAATGTTAATATTCAGGAAAACCTTTTGCGTAATTTTGTACCAACTACGTGTAAGTTTTTAAAATAATAACACTTAACTAAGTAAGCCAAAAGTAAGGAAATGTCCTTTCTGAATATGAGAAATGAGAGGTTTAACATAGATTTCAGTAACTAAAATAAGCCTATATCAATATGTATGTATCCATATATTTTCCATACATTATGCTTTAGCTGCCTGTCTATCAATTCATACCTCCACCATAGCACCTATCTAGGTAGATGCCTATCTATTTTAAACGTAACGGATACTGAAATTATAAACGCAGATTACCAATGATAATAATATAATGATATGGCAACAAATTCGTAGAAATAACGCTTAGAGAAGCGAGCTTTGATTTTATGAATTCCCAAAGCTAGGTCAAAACTTTTGTCCCGGTCCTTTTAAAAAAAGTAAAAAAGCAACTCTGCCTTCTGCTTTTGATAGAAGGTATTGAATCGTACTAACTAGGAGATAAGGTTGATTATCAGTTGATAGATAGTTGATGGTGGATTTTGCTTTTAGGTTCGAGATTCCGGATGACATCCTTTATCTCGATACATTCCAACTCGATCTTTAAGGAGTTTGACTCGAGCCGCTATTATTTTTTATACTATTTTTAATATCAAAATTTAATACAAAATGTAGAGACGAAATTTAAAGACTATTTATATTTAAATACGGGATTATATCACAAGATTGTAAAAGAAGGATAATTAAAATTAATTAAAATATGCAATTTTTCAAAAAGTTTTCATTCGGCTCTTGCGCACATAAGACTTAATACAATTGACTAGGTACCTATATGAATAATTAATTATGATATTATTATACAAGAAAGTAGTTAATTAACGTCTTTCTTATCAAAGATGTATAGTAATAATAATAGTGACACTATTTATTGTCTTCTTGCAAAAAAAGGAATCTCTACATCCTTATCTACTGCGTTAAATTTTAACGCAGTAAAAAGTAGACCTAATAAACTTTTTTCAAAATTGAATAATGTATATCACATACTTATTATTAAGTCTTCTAAACGATTAAAATTCTGTATATTTGAACAGGTAATTATAAACGTAGAAAAATTACCATTGTTACGAACGGTAAAGACAAATGTCTAATTAAGTAAATATCATGATATCATATAACTCATGAATAATTTAACTCACTAAAATGTAACTGAATTAGGTTACTAAAAGTCTTTAATTACTTTAAAACGTTTACCGTTTTTAAAACATATTGTGTAAAAAAGGTAAAATAAATTATTGCTGATATGAATAATACGAATACTTACAATAAATAAAACTTGTTTACAACTTTTCTTCTAATCACTTATACTCATTACACACTATCACATAAAAATCAATTTTGAAACACATCACATACATCGCATGCGTTCCGCTTAGTTTCTTATTAGATCACTTGCTTCATAAAACAATTAAGAACGGTTACAAAGCTCACACTGTATTCACGTGTCCGATACGTATGGTCTATACAAATCCTTATTTACAACTGACACTGTTGTCCATCCATACTATAACAGAATCGAGTTCTGAACGCACCTAGCGAGAAGGCATCTGCCGGCCATCGCACAAAAACCTATGTTACAATACACGACATCGCGATCTATAATTTTTTTAACTAACACAACTCTACGACCCCAACTCACTAGCTCGACTGTACAAAAAAACGTTCCGAGGTAGGGGAAATTTCGTAAGCCATTACCGACTCCACACAAAACTTTTGACACGAGTATTGCGCTTGGGCAAAGTCTATTTTAGTGGTTCGAGACAGCGATAGACAACCGGCGTCTAATCGCTATGCGAGCGACAGAGACGGTTAGATGAATGTGTGTCGCATTTGATTAAAGTTTGGGGGACCAAAGAATACTGTGAGCTGCGGGACGCCGAGTAGGTGGTGAAGTAGCTTTCGTAGCGGGCTCGTTCGTTCCCAAATCGAGTACGATGAGTAATAATATTTGAAAAGCGAGATATGTTACCTGTCGACCGCCGGGAGATAATGCGTAGCGTTTTTTTGAGAAAAAAAATACAATTAACTAGCCGGAACATAAATCATTCCGTCACGAAAAGTGTTTACTGCTCCGGCGCAGGTTGCGCCATTATAATTCTTTCACATAGAAAGGTGGCGGTAATGGAAAAATGTTGCGGCATGTTTAGACTTTGAATAGAGCATATAATTAGGATACTGACCGTGCGCAGGTGGATGCAACACTTTTTTCGCAAATGCAGAATACATTTTGATTGGATGCATCTAGTTTTTATTACACGACGTTTAAGGCAATAACTGTCGTCGGAATCGGTAAGTTGCTGTTTATTTCACATTTATTTTCTGTGTCTTTTTTACTTTGTCTCCGTGTCATTTATTATGACTATATGGAGAAAAGGTAAAAAGCTTAAAAAGTTCTGAGTTCATTGTTTTAATACAATATAACAAATCGTCGTTGTGGACATGAATCGCAAGTTTAAAAGGCTTTTAAGTTCATCGCTACGAGTTTACAATAAGAGGTGAACACTCAATCGACGTAATTTTAAAATTACGACCTGCCTTAAACCTCAATTTATGATGTGGGTCTCGAGCAGTTCGCATCGCGGTGCGCGAATCGTTCGTTCGAAAATTGCCCAACGAGTCGACGCAGAAATTGTCGGGAGAGGTTTTCAGAATTGTGGCCGACCGACAAATCGGGACCCGAACGACGCAAATTACGGACTCGACTACGACTCGACTCGATACGAAAATTGCATCGAGTTCCCGCAATCGGGAGGTCGTGCCCGACCTAATGAAGACGTTAAGTTAAATCGTGGCGGCGTTTATAGAATGTTATGGTGTTTATATTGATTTTTATGAGAATATAATTTTATTACGCCTCGCTCGATTCCGTAGGCGTTGCGTCCAGTTTATGTTTTGTTGTTATTGCCTCGTACGTCTGTGTTTGTTCGACTACGAAGGTCGGAATCGATTCTATTCTGCAACGATAGACTTGTAAATAATGTTCAAAATAACTGAACAAACGGCGCGGAGTAAACAACGGGCGGTGAATGTTTGTGTGGGACAAGGGTATGTGTAATTTGAGGGAATAAATTCGAGGACATATAAAAAGAAGTGTCACAATAATGAACGCGAGCGATTTAATTTAAGCGACATAAACACGAGCTATCTGGCGCTGGCATCGATAAGGGCGCGCTAAATGACAAACTGCGCCAGTGAGAGAAATGCTTTAAAACGGTGTAATTTTTACTGTTTATCTGAAGATCTGCGGGAGGACTAAATGCCGGCGATGAGTGTTACCTATCATATTGTGGTTGCGAAGTAAATGAATACTTTTTTGCACTAAATAATTTATTTTTAACCAATGACTGCCTTAACCATTAATATGAACGATCGTTTATTGTATGAAGTATTTATTAGTTAGCCTTTGTTAATCGTCTTCATGAACAAAAAATAAAGAAACATGCAACATTATACCTATCACTATTAACTAGACTTCATCTTTTAACATCTTCGGTTACCAAGCCGAAAAATCTTAATTTTATTTTAAAAGACCTGACAAATCTCATTGTATTTCTTCGTTTCTTTTTTCATCCCTGCACCGTCCATGTTAACAGTCATGAGCGGTCCATATAACGATCAAAGGATGAAACAACACATATAAGATACATGCATAAGTATTGGGATGTAATGAACACTGCCTCGGTATAATCGATCGAACACACCTCTTGATGAAGATATTACGAACTGGTTTCGATTTATTTCTGCATTGGTTGCATATTACTTAGATATTCGATCGTTCGTAGTCGTACATTTAATGTTAAGATAAAACGTCGAACGATTGGTGCACTTAAGACAGATCGATCGAAGCTGTTATCAGTCAATTAGAAATGATCTCGAAGCAATTCGAATTTAAATATTATCTTGATTTTATCTAGAATACTTTATTAATCGATTTTATTTAAGCAGTTTTATTTTTTGCAATACATTTAATAACTGCATAATATTTTAAAAGTGATCAGACCAAGCTTATTTTGCAGATGATTGCTTACTAAAATGTACCTATACACACGTATTTATTGTTTAAAAGGACTATGAAACTATAAAGTAGAAACAAGAGTCTAACGGGAGTCAATTCAAAAGATATTATGTCGTACAGAGAACGATACTTCATACTGCGGCTATTAATACATCGGAGGAGTGCCATTACTCCCACCCAATATTTCAAATACCAATAAGCCACTAACTCTAACGCCCGTTCTAATCTAAACGGCCTTTTTTAAAACTAATAAAAGACCTCGTTTAAAATAGCCACCGAAAATCTCAAGTGCTCCAACGTTATCTATCGTAAACAAGAGGTAAGCCCGATGGTTTGGTTAATGATACGCATCCATCTATTTCGTGCGTATAAATATATCGGAGCCGACTGAATGCATCTGTTCTAACAGTCTTTCAGTGGGAGGTTGAAGACTGAAGTGTTTTATGGATATTATTATTATTTCGTTTATTAACCGCATCAGTGTTTGTTAATGGTCTAATTGTACTGGGAAGAAAGAGGGTTGATACTTTAATCTTTAACGATTATTTTAAAGTTAATGTTATAGCTGTGAAAAATAGTATAGCGAATTGAATTTGCATTCGATAAAACTAATTGTAAGTAAACACCCTCTGGCTGATGATTCGTGGAATTACAAAGTATATTTCGATTGAAAAGTGTTCGATAAGTTCCATTGAGACATAAGTTTGTTAATAACTCGAGGAACAGACCCTGCGGTGTTGCAATGGCTTTATAATTCTGCACTGATTACAAAGGGGAGCCGGCGGCCGCAATTTCGTCTTGTACCGATCGTGCCGTACATAAATTATCAGTTATTGATGAAGACATTAAGCTTACGTACGGTATGCAATAATTAATAAACATTTTTAGGTTGAGAATAGACTGGCCTTGAGTAACACTGTCTTGGAAAATTTTTAGGTTGATAGCAGTGTACTGATGAATGCCTTTGACTGTACTAGTTAGTTCATTCTTACATAAATTCATCCATATATTTTTCTATCCATTGGCATCTCTTTATATTCTGCTTTGTCAAACACAAGTTACTACTAATTAAATATTCAAATTAAACCTATTTAAATATACAAACAAATTATTATGCAAATTTAACAAAACATCGTCATAAAAACTGTAGTATTTAATTGAGTAGTTAATTAAATTTCCAAAAAGCTAAAAGATAGTACTGAATATAAAAAATATGATGAAGCAATTATTTTGCTGACGGTATAATTATTAATAAGCGATTGTTTGCGCGTCAGCTTTTGCACTTCGCTGAATCCGATTTCCAAACTGGACTTATTAAAAATCAACTTCTTGTCAATGTTGAACCAGTTTTACCTAATTCCAATGGTAATAACTGCGGCACAACAAATAACATTAATTATGTTTCGAGCCCATTATAATTAATAATTCGCTGAAAATATTTTCACATCTCATTTAACAGTTTAAAGTCTACCGTTGTACTTTTTACGACACATATTTTTTTAAACAAAATCCCAGTGAATTTTGAATGACGATGACTTCAGTGACTCGCGCAATTAGGTTTGTATTCTGTTACGATTTATTCTTTAAAATATAATCGAACAATCGCAACGAAAGACAGTAAATGATTTATGGGTCTCGCGCCTTAGCTTTAAATAAAACATTGCCCTGAGCTTTCAACATCTACGGACGAGAGTCACGATTGTAATTTTAAAGCGTTCCGGCTGATGTATTTATTCTCGAGTAATATGTATAATGTAAAGTCAATTTTAGATGACGATTACTTTGTATCGGGATGTATCTATTCATCTATTCAAGTGTATGCCATGTGACAAACTCTCGCCACTTGTGTGTAACCTACATGGGAACGAATACATCTGTCACTTCATAGGGATCTGAATAGCGCGGTCTCATTCATATGTTGGTGTATGCAATCGAAGGGACAACTGGGACGGGTCGAAATTGAAAGCTAGCTAATAGGAGGACAGCGTGTGCCTTGCGTAGAGATTGCTGGTGCGGAATTAATTCACCAATAGAATATAATTCTATAAGTGGTCGCCTCGGCAGTGTGGGACTTGAAATACTCTGAGAATAAATGTTGATAAAAGTTTTCGCTTATTTAATAATACCGTTATAAATTGTTAGATTAGAGTAGTTGTTATATTTTTGGGAGATTCTACACATTGAATACGAAAGGTGACGTTGTGTAGTATTATAGAGAGCGTTTTAATAAAAATTAAATTAGTTAATAGTTACTGATATGAAGTAATAGACAGATGAATTTAAGAAGTCAAAAAATTTATAAGTATTGCAGTCTTCATTTAAGGTGTCGACTTAAAAACTTAGGTACATAATGGGAGGTAATTTTTAAACCTTTATATCTACCTATTTCGTATTTATATCTTAACACATTTGTTAGCTCAATCTCTAATTACGCAGCCCATTAAATGCACTTAATCTACACAATTTACACACATAATTATAGTATAACGAGCTTAAGTAACAGTATTAATTCATACAAGTAGACACATTCGTGTAGCCAGTTTAAATCGGCCCTAAGATAGTTTATGATCTTCATTGTTTGCTCTCCACCGCTGTACTATTGTGTGGCGGTCCCTGGACTATTATTTTATTGACTTCCTATGACCTGAGTGGTTTATCGTACGTACCTGTGCCGCAATTCCGCCCGGCTTAAATTGTGACCCCTGTTTAGATTGTCATTTGTCATTGAACTTGAATAAAACGATTTTGTTACTTATCACACTCGTATGTTTGAAAATAGTGTAAATTAAAGTTGTCAATAAAGTTGTATTTTTTTATTTTTAACTTTTTTCTAAAAAACAATAGAAAATTACGTAATTAAATCTTAAATATTATGTAGCCAAATTAACGATAGAAATTTTTACATTATTTATTATATTGTAGAAGTAGGACAATTAAGTAATTAACAATCTCTAACAATTACGTAATTAACAAAGTTAGTAAGTTTCACTAGTCTATCTAAATTTTCTGAAGCATCGTATAACGACATAGTTTAGCTAAGTTAACAAAACGAAATAAATGCCTAACTCGGAAAAACTTTTATAACAAGTAGTTAGTATACAGTAGCAAAATTCTCACAGTTAAAATACATTTTTTTGACCGTTCCTAGTACTCATTAAACGAACGTCGACACCGTATGTAGGTAGTTTCTTTAGAACTCAGTTTATCGTTGATCTGAACTTTTTCATTAGTTTGTCGCGTTTAAACTGATACTGTTGGTCGCTTTGGTAACGCTTGTGCATTTCAACTTAAATATCTGATATATTCTGCGTTATCTATTATCTACTGATCATATTCTTTATACTATTACCTATGTAGACAAATAAAATAGAAATAAAGTCTAACTACATTATAATTTTCAAAAATAGACATTTAACGCAGATAATAAATACATTCAAAGTTTTATTACTAGATATCATAGTTTTGTACTATCTAACTTTATTGAGTAGGTAGATTAGTACTATTAAGTTATAGTATTAGTACCTACTATTATGTAGACAATTAAAATAGAAAACAATGTCTACATTATAATTTTCAAAAAAAAAACATTTAATGTAGAGAATTAATTCTGTTAAAGTTTTATACTAGATCATAATTTTTTACTAGCTAACTTTATTGAATGTTCAATTGATTTGGCAAGGCATATTTGAACACCTTGTAACTATGTTCGAATTAGATTTATCTCCGTCAATACAAAATGCCTCATTGAATGCAATGTGACTCTCATCAAAATGTTTTTAGTTCACAATGTAATTAACGTGTGCTCTAGCCAAAAGTAGTTTGTCATTGTCGAAAAAGATAGGTACTTTTAATTAATTACAATTAACATTCCACCATACTCCAATTAAAATTATCACAGATAGATAATATTCGAGAACTTGTTGCTATTCGGCACAGTCTAATTTGTCTAACATGGTTCATATAGATACGTGTTATTTACATTCATGCTATGTCTCTTAACTTATTTCTTTGAAATAATATTATGCTATTAATGCCCTTATCGGGTTTTGAAGTTATAATGTAGGAAAACATAAATACCATTAATATTACCAATATCTTCCCTAACAATATAAGTTACACAAGGTGTTAACTATTTGCTATACAGAAATATATTTTATAATGGTTTTTACATTTTACAAAATAGTAATAGAGCGTTGCTCTAATTAACTTATGTTGTTAATTAGACAGACAATTAAATGTAAAAGTTTAAAATATAATTAGTTGCAATCTATTCATTGACTTGTTACTAACAGAACTATAACTGTCTTTAATATCCTCTACAATCTCTAGAAATTCGACACACATTGACACTAGCGAAATAAAATCACCCGTCAATGGATACCATCCTGAAATGCACTCGACAGGCGGTCGTATGCGAAAATTCCCCGCATTTAGTATTCCCTGTATGCATGCGATGTCAACGCGTTACGTGCTAGTGAATAACAATCGAGGATCGCTGGCAGTGCGCCGGTGATGAAGTAAGACGCTACTACTTGTACTCGCACGCTAATCGACTATGTGAGACAGTATATCAAAGAAAGCAACACGGATTAATATTAAACAACCTAGCTCGTTTGTTATTCGAATGATTATGTACTCGGGCACTGCTTATTGAGAGTAGACCTTGGATGCGTAAGGCGCAATGGTTGCTATGCCGGACCGCCGTTCACTGGGTCTTGCGTTCGATTCACAGCAAGGTGGAAAATTGAATAATAAATTTAAATATCTGTATTTTTATGGGTGTGGGTTTGTATGTTTCTATGTTTTCCATAGCACCTTATACATGCAGAGCCGTCTTCGTGTCAAAACTAAGACGAAATAATTGCAAAAGAAATCTGCGCAAATATTTTACAAATCTCCAGCAAAATGTAAGAGTAAAATAGTAGTGGTTCCTGCGGCAACCCGAGCAACTTTCAGTGGACAATGATGTGGACAACGAGTGGGTTAACTGGTTGACGCGATGGCACTGAGCCGCATGTCCGGTAAATGTGACATGGGAACACGCGAAATGATATTAAATTATTTATTGTTTCATGTCGTTGACAGGAGCTTGCAGAGCTTTCCGAGCTTTCCGTTGTCTTGAGAATGGCCATAGTGAAGATGTTATGTGATGAGTGTCTCCGTTCCTCAAATGAAACTGTATTTTGAAAGCCTTATGACAGAAACAGGTTAATGTCATCGTAGCAGTTATGTTTGCATCATATGTCTGTTTGTTTGTCTGGCAAGTTAGAGGATTACGAGTATTTTAATATTGCACCAACGACGTCATTTCGTACGGCATAAATTCAAATTACCTTATTCATCCATCCTTCGTCCTACTTTTTAAAATTAACCTACTTAAATAAAGTTATTCACAGTTAATGGTAATACGAAAAATTGTTTACGAAAAAGTAAAATCTAAATCATTATAACAACAAACTACTCTTCCTTACACAAACAAAATTGTAGTTGAATCAAGCTAAAATTTTCCACGATGAAAGGTTTTTTCCACCAATATTGCAACGCGATCATGTAACATCGTACGGGTACCGAAACGGTTACTTGGTATAAATGTTGATTGTAATGTATTATTTATCTACTACGCATCTAATTGAGGAGGCTGTGGCGTACGCCGCACGCATTAAGAATGCCTAATGTTCTCAACTTCAATAGAATTTCCTGCGAACACCAAGTAATGGATCTAGACGGATTTCGCGTGATTCAGATAGTGTGACCGATTTAGGTTATAGCCTCAATACGTTGACTAGGTATATTTGTTTTTAATTTAGGAAATATTTGCTAGGTTTAAGTTAATGCTTAAAAAGAAAATATGACGTCAGAGTCTTCAAGAAGGTAGTGACTATTCACCACCTATGAACCCATGTTTTTAACCTTAAACCTATGTTTTGATTGTATAGAGTAGGTTTTTTAAAACACCGACTTATCATAATAAAAGAACCTCCATAAATATAAGTGATGATATTCCTAATCTTACGTGGTAGAATAAGAAAGATTATAATTATAACCTTTTACCTTGACCTGAGTAACTTGATAAGTATTATTTAGTTGGTATTTTGTAGCCGAAATTAATAGTATTTAAATAATATGCTTATTCGTATTCAAATAAATTGTAAAGCGTTGCGTCGTCTGCTTGATAAAATATAAAACAACAAATCCATGTTGTAATCTATTCACGTATCACTGTTGCAACGCATAGAAAAGATACTTGTCTAGATAAAATAATAAAAACACTTCCTCGTACAGGTTATACTTGTTTTAAAAATTTCGAACAAACAAGTGCAACCTTGTAGTTATAATTGCCAATGTTTTGACTATGAGTTATAAGTAATATGAATATTTGTAACAATTTTTTTTTCATTACAGCCAGAAAATTCAATAGTAAGGATGTATGTATGTGTATACATTTTTCGGCACTTGGCAGCTTGACAGATTGTATTGGTATACGAGATTTCATTGAATTTACGAATAAATTGCAAATACCTAGGTATACCGGTCAAAGATAGATAGAACACGGAATCCAAATCAACCTTTACTTCGACAATATTTCTCATTACATAGGTATATTTTACAACGAATAAATTGTAAATGAATACCGCGATAATGTTTATTCCGATTCAATACACTAGCATTTGCCAACGAAGCAACAATCGAGTTAAAAGCTCATAAATTTTGCTTATTTTTCATTCGAGACAGGTAATTTTAATGCATATTTAATGGACAATTCTTGGCTTCAAATTCACTAAGATAAGGTACGGCTATAATGCATGCTTGCCCCTGTATTATTTATCGTGTGATTTTTGGCAACGAGCGTTGGTACTGCTTGGCTTGGCTAGATGTGCACAGCAATGTGCAATCTTCATAATGCATGCACTTTTCCAGGGCATCGCTCGAGGCCCGTTTTCCAATGCATCCAGTGATGGACGGGTTTATGTAGCATGGAATTTAATTGTGCTTAATACTTTTTGGGTTTGTTGAAATTAATCGTTATAAGTATAATAAATAATGCCGTATGTATTGCCCCCTATACTACGATTGACTGTGCTGAGGGCGCAATTGAAATAGTAATTAGTAGTAATTGAAATTGTTCTGAAGTATGCTTTTGCTTGTTTTTTTGAGTTATCAACCCGCATTTAAAAGTGGTAGGAAAGATCTCGAACATTAGACTGACTGAAAAAGACAGCAGATCAGGGACCTAATTTTTTAACAAATGAGCTAGTTATTTTTTTATTTTAAATTATCCACGTGTAGGATTCGAACCCAAAACATCCCAGAGGAAAATCTTTTATTCTACCAAAAACTTAACGTCACTTTTATTTGCTGTATGTAAAAAGTAGATAACTTCAAAAACATTAGTTAACTCGAAATTGCTGTTAAACGTCATCACGAACTACTATTAAAAGACTAAATGTTACTTAAAAATGCTTCTAATGAATGCAACCGCAGATGTCAAAGTTAGCCGCATTAACCCCGTCCAGTTAGTTGCAACGGTACTTTAAATGTATGGACATATTAATATTTACTAGTTAAAACTTACTGCATCAGGTATTTTCACTCCAAATACGACCGTAACTGCGTACCTGCGGACAAATTAAACGTACGTAATTAAGATGGTAATCTCATGTGTAAAAATTTAATAAATCATCGGCTGAAGTGATATGTAGCTTGGTCACGTCGTGAGTAATGCGGTCCTGCGCATGTCCGGTTAGCAAAAGACGCTTAATTGAGTGAACATTAAGATATTATGTCGAATATCTCGTGGGACTTTTTATACAACTTTGTAACATGTTTTGATGTCGAATTTTTTGGGGTTATGACGTGTAACACACTTATTGGTACAACAACATGACTCGATAACAGCTAATATATCTAGCTGGCTTGAACATTCTGAGTAATGCACATAAAACAAATTTTGACGACAATAATTTACTGTCAACGAAACAGCGGTGATACATGAGACCGAAATAATCCTTAAGAAAAATTCACAGCTTTTAAGTGGTATCGTTGGATTTTTTGGGTCACATCGTTGCGCCAATCACAACAAAGGAGTGACGGTTTGAATTTATTTTTGATTTATGGACGTAACCCGAAATACCGATCGCACTAAGCACCGCCTACGCGCGGGTCACGAAATAAATCATACGCGACAACTCAAAAATGCCAACTTGTTTGCCCGCGGCCAGTACAGCACGCACGATGGAAAGACAAGAAAAACAAACGTAAAAAATAAATTACTTTTGTATACCTCCTTTCTTTCCCGTTGTTGGACGCCGAACAACTCATAAATCACAGAAAGATAAGCATAAAGAGATTGTATGAGGTGGGTACACGGTAGAACTAAACTTTTCGTATTTTGTTATCTTGCGTCAAGCGGAGCCTCAATGTAAAAAATGTGAAGCTCCTACACCTTTCTTCGAAATAGAGAAGGATCTTGATGTGCTACAGATCTAGGCTACGCTGACCGACTCGTTACTCATTTTAGTGCTGTCTCGTAACAGTGAATTCCTACTTAACCATTTTAATTTTTGACTACTCGTGCATTTAGATGACTTTTAGTAACATTGCTAACTCAGTTTTGAATTGTAAATAGTTATCATTGTAACAGTCAGATTTTTGAAGGTCAGATTACGTATTAGTGAAATAACTAGTTCAAACTTCGTGATATACACCTAAATAGGAAAAAGAAATTTACCTTATTCCATTCACCAAAAAGTAAAAACAGGCATTTCCAACGTAGCCATAAACAAAACCTAAAATATTTCTAATTTTTCTCATACTGAAAGTTCTTAGAAGTAGACTGAGTGTTATAAAAATCTTAAATCACCCGGGGTGACCTGTGCGTTTAACAAATTGCTACCGTGTAGCACGATACCACATGAGGGGCCATTTGTCAGGGCGACTATACACGGGCGCCTACTGAGCAATTAGATTTGTTAGCTTGTACCCGAGCAGTTTCATCACGCCCCCGCTCAACAACAGATGCTTGGACTAATAACCTCTCGAAGTTTCCCCTTCGGCTCCTCGCCCCGACCCCCTCCGAGCCCCTGAGCTCCCCCAGCCTCCCTCGAGCAACCCAACTAAGATAGATTGCGCCACCATTCTTGCAATTTTCCTGTCGTATCTTGCCTCGTAAATTCCTGGTGATATATTGGTTCGGATCTTTCGCGATGCGACCAGGAGCATACTCGAAATATGATAAGAGTTATTTATTATTGTTCTTATTGGTTTTCTTAGGGGCGGTATGTAAAAACGTCCCGTTATGGGGTGCTACATGAGGAATTGATCGGGGACGCTATGTATGATCATTGGTTACATAAACAATATATAAATAATGATAGTTTTACGTGCGGCTAAACTTAATCTCCTCGATTAAGTTGCTCTTGTCGAAAAAACAAGATTAATTCCAGCTGAAGTTGAACAAAACAAATAAAACACTAAGAGCGTTCCAGAATTACGCAGAAAAGCCAGACATTTTCTGAACGCCGCAACTCTTCTGAAACGAAATAACGGAATCTTCATTAATTTTGCGCCAAATTAAAAACACCCGAGTCCCTTTCTCTGCAGCAGGCGCTTTCATTTAAATATTCTATCATTATTAAATTATTGTGCCGCTGAATATGCTCACATTTTTGTGATGCCGAATGGAATGAAATGTTCGCTTCAATTCATTAAGTTAAATTACGATTTATGATCTATTCAAACATGCAGACTTTAAGATGTAATACTGGAATACATTGAATCATTTTCAAACTAGGCGACTAGACTAGACAATTACTCTATCACTCTTTTTAGTCATCGGAATCTATCTGTTACTACCTAGTGTCTTTTGATTTGTCAATTCACTGGTCTTGTTCTATAAATACCGCCTCGTTTCGAAGAATTTAATGAACATTATTGATTCTTAAAATTCTTCATAGTTAGTTACCAATTATAAATTCTTCTTCTAATTTCGAAACTTGGTATATACATATAAGCAACAATATCCTTTACCTCAGATTCAATCATTGCTACAAATTAGTTTCCACAATATCTAGTATTATAACCAATTTATTCAAAGACAGTAAGGTTTTCTCGTAACTCAGAAGGTAGGTATCTTGTCGAAGCACAAACAAACGGAAGCGCGCCGAGTGTCGGCTCCGGAACTGTTATTGCCGGAACGACTACTATATCCGGTCGTAGAGACTTCAAGTCTACTCTATTCGCATTAATACATAATATTATGTACCTACCTACGATATTTTTACCGTATTACTTTTCCTTCAGTATTTCAATGTCATTCTCCAAATTTTTGTAATGGATACATTTATAACTTACGATCTTATTTTGTAAGAACCTGGGAATTGCATTTAATTTAATACTCTAAAGATCACTTGCTAACTTCCTACCGTCATCAAAATTATAAGCTAAAAAGAAACGGTCGACTTTGGTCTTAAGCCATCAAGTCAAGGCACCTAAGTTACAAACAACTATCAGTCATAACTATTATTACCATAATAACGGATATCAACCTTAGTGACATGAATTTTTAATCCCTTCTAGCGTACTTCAGCTTGCACTTATGCAGCTACTCGCAACATACAAGTCTACCTATCTTAGCTCTCCATCAGTTTAGTGATTCCTCTCACACGCGACGGGACGACATCGATGCTACCCACGTCGTTGGTACGTCACGACCTATTTCATTTTCTAATAGGTTGGACTTCCCCGGTTTCTCTACCACTTTCGCTGTTCATCTAGTGCATCTGTGCATTGCTTGTGTAATGCCCACTAGCACCGTTAAAGGATGCGGATTGATATAAGCGACTGACTAGCTTGAAAATAATGTGTACAGTTAAAGGAACTACTTGGACAATTGAATTGTAACTGCAGGTTTCTTTACGAGAAATAACGAGAATGCGGAATATTTTATGACGGTACGTAAAAAAAGTTTTTACTATAGTTAAATAAATAAGTCTGTAATTATCTTACCTGCGTAACCATGAAGCTTATTACGCTAAGGTGATTGTAGTAAGAAGTACTTATTATTAGAGATAATAAGCGCATTACAATTAGCAATTATCAAGGTAAACAAAAACGACTAAACTGCAATCCTTAAATAATTTTAATGCACACTATATTAATTATTTTTCTGGGAAGCAAAAACTTTTATCGAATTAAAAAAGACATTAGCATTTTAAAATTAAGTAACAAACCATCCGTTTCTAACAAATAGTTAATTGAGTAAAATAATAAAAACCTCTACACGTCAAACGAATTGGGGAAAACAGCATTAGGCATCTCTTCGATTCTCCAATGGGCATTCTTCGCATTTCACACTAACAGCAGCGAAGCCCCATAACCTTAAGAATGTAAAGGACGCGAAACGATTTTTAATACACTCTGCACCCCATAATGGATGTTTTCGCACCCTTGCTTGCGGTGACATTTGAAACCCAGTGCTCTATGAAAAAACAAAGCTTGAAACATTATGCAAATGGCATTATGTTCGTATTTTTGTACGTTTCGGCGAATTTATGAAGCAGACCGAAAGAGTTGAGGGGTTAAGAAGCTACTGGGATGATAATAAAACTTTTTGATTTCGTATTGTTTATTGTGGTTTATGTAGTGAATACAGTTACCCCTCGTATGGTAATACATGGCATTGTTAAACAATTTCAGCTATATTAACTATACGTAGACAATCCTCAATCTAATCGCAGTTATAAAATCATCAAGAACTAGGTACCACCACAGTACACAACCAATGTTGACGTTCAATTATAATCCTTGCGTTCATTTCGCAGTTTATTTACAACGCATCGCGTGCGACTCAGCACACAATTTGTGCCCACAATTCACGCCACTCGTATATTTTTGCATGTGTCATCGCGCCCGCGTCGGTTCTAATCAAAATTATCATGCAATTTTAGTTTGACCAAATCGCGCCGGGTGACAGAATGACAAATTTACTGCAAACATTTGCATTGCTCTGCTAATTCTTTTGCGGATGACGCAATGTTTAGTTATTTCAGCTGTAAAACGGTTTTTAAATAAATTGTCGGACTGTAGATAGGTAGGTAAATAGGTAGCAAGGTCGTTTTACCACTTATAAAGCTAGAATATCGCTTAATATTAGGTAAGTAGGTACCTAGGTATGAAATTCGCTCATATAAAAGTTTATAATATGAAATACAATTTAAAACCTATGCTAATATTATGCTCATGTCGTGCATAATCTCCGGAATCTTAAGTGGTTCCAAAGATATAAACCAGTCGTAATTATTTAGCTTTTTAATTTAGTCCTACCTTATCTTTTAATTTAAGCGAACTGTTATCTGCGTAATAAGCTAAAATATTGATAAAAGCATTTTTTGTACGAAAAGGTTGAGCTTTGAAATTATTAAAAGACAAAAATAAAAACTTGGAGTTACCTACGGCGGATGAAAAATGTGTTATCGAAAAATATTGAAATACAGTTTTAAATCCTCCAAACTTGGAGTATGAAATTACAAAACTACGAAAATCAGGAAGAGCAAAAAATTCTTAAAATTTGTTTCTCATAATACATGCTCATTTTCATCCCTCACAACAAATGTTCTAGAAACTACATAGACCTGTCTTCTTAGTGGAAAAAATTATGAAATCAACGTAGGTAACTTAATTAGACGTGTATACTAATTAGAACAGGTTTAACCACAGGCTTCTAAAACGTTAATTTAAATGCAAGAGAGCATCAAAATATTATTATTTTGTTAAGATAACTCCCCAAATAATAAAGAAGTAGGTACATAATATATTGCGCGGTGACATTGGATACTTTATTTGCATATCCCAAGCACATGCGGTCATAGACAAAGGACCTTAATCGTATTTAATTTTCATAAAACGACTCCCATTTTAATACAGTATGCCAGCAAATAATAATCGCACCCTTTATATTTCAAACAGCCTACGGCATATTATTATTTACGGCTTATTCTATAACACATGTTGGTACGTAATCAATTATAGGTTCAGCTTTAGTTTTAATAAAGACAATAGACTAAAATTGGATATTGTTTTAAAAATCTTGTTGGGACAGTTTTAATATTTATTTTTTTAAACCTTGAATGTAAAAAAGATTGTTTTTCAGACCTTTCTTATTCTATTATGTATAGTTAAATTTTCTTTACCCTTTTACTACTTTCATTCGTTTTGTGCTTTCTTAAATCAAGTGGGTAATTATTAATCTAGTCGTATATAATATTACCCCATTTCAATCAATATAAAACACGCACATATTAAATCATCAACCTTACGTAATCAATAAATATCCTTTGTCATACTGGCCGAGCGAAAGTATATTTCAATACGAAAATTTTTATCTTGACCATTGGTTACAGATTGCATACTCGACTCGGAAACTTTATTTACTGAGCTCTATTTTTAAAGTCGTAAGGTTCAATATCTTATTTAATTTCGTTATATAAAATTGTGGCATCTTTTATCGGAGTGCGCGCGGTTGGTTGATGCACTGCGCGTAAATTTATTAACTGTGATACGTATTCAGTGTAGCGAGCTAAAAGGTGATTTTAATTAATATTAATTACACCCACACCTCTAATTATTGTAATTCGCGAGATAAGCTCTGTCTTTCCAGTTGTCAAGCCCGGTGGCTTTGCGGTGATGGACCAGTCTCTTAGTTGTGATCGGAATTGATATTACGTTATCTAAATTATTTTACGATATTGCTTAGTGTCAGTTGAAATACATACTTAGGTATGTATAAGACTTTAAAGATCGTTATCGTAGTTTACAAGATGTATTAAATTTGTAAAGTTCCAATTTAATCATCACATTAATCAAACCATATTTGCGTGTGTAATTATAGATAGTAAAAAATATCTAAATAATAATGTGTTTAATGACAATCTACACTTATCAACACTACGTTAAGAATATCTAGGTATCCTTTCCTGTTACTTTTCTCATAAAGTATAAAGAATTTTTGTCGACTGTAAAAGCCAAGTAAGTTATCTCAATACAAAATTACAATAAAATTGAAATAGTATCTAACTCTATTACGCTTGCGATACCACCTTTAAACTTTAAACCATACAAGGTCTAACTTTCTATATCGCCATTGTTTAGCCGCATCGGGTTTATTTCCATAAAGGAGAACGGGGCAAAGTTAATTCAAGAAGAGTTCAGTTGTTCAGTGAACGAGCGACCTAATCAACTCAAAACAAGGTAACGGAACAGTACAAGCAGGGAATTAATCAAAGTTTAAAACAATCCCATGTAGTGAGGTGCGGCGCGGCGCGTGCGGGGTGAAGTTATGTATTTGCAAACTGGATACCATATACTATGATAACTTATTAGTATACATAGGGCTATAAAATACGCGTATTTTGAACGTTGCATCATTAAAGCTCCGAATTCAAACTCGTTTTATACAATGATTGAATTTTTTGGAAAGATTGAACGAATTTCCTTCATAGAGCATTTGTCACGGAAGTAAAAATTTAGGGTTACGAATATCTGGAAACATTTATTTTTGTATCAATAAAAGACTGTCTTAGTCCTCCTGATAGTCTTTGTCCCAGTGACCATATTGGTAACACATTATGGTCAAATTTATTATTTATACTACAGACCAGATCCCAAATCTACTACTACTGAGTCGTCGAGTAGGTATATAAATCTAAAAGTAAATAAATATGGGTTCGTAGGAACTGGAAATGCAGTTTACTTTAAACTAAGTCGTAATACAATGTCAAGCATCACAGCAAGTGAAATAAGCCATAAACAACGATAGCTCGCGTGGGATGCACAACTTCATCAACCAAGCGTTATATTATATAGCCGGGATAAAGTTAAACACGAACAAATAGTCTTGAAGACTCGACGTGTACTGTAGATTAGTTAGGAAATAGTGCTTTCTTTTATGTCACTCCTTTAGTAAAATCAGTGACAGAAAAATACGGTGAAGTAAACTTAAATATACAAATTTGTATTTATATAAACAATTTCCTTTTTAGGAAAATATTGTAGAGGCATACTTGGTCGTGGGTACGCTGGTGTTCGAGTTTCTATTCAGGTAATATATAAATTGTTAAATTTTAAATCAGACTTTAAGGAAACAGATTAATTAAAAAATATATGGATATATCTATAGTTAGTTAGATTAGTAAAACAAAAATTACGTACTTTACCCTTTAAATGTACAATTAGGATACTTAAAAGAGATTCTCCAAAGCATTTACCACTCGTTAGAAACTCGTCGTTCTTATCTTGTACTTAAAAAATAAACAAAACATAGGCACGCTACAACTTTATAGGCTTTATTCACGAGAACCGCCTTCGCCATAAATATTACGCACTCGGTACGTTCAAATTTCGCCACCGTCTGCTATATATTGATATATTGTATTGTTTATGGCGCGGCCGAATCAAAACGTGATATATTGTACAACGCGCGTGGTGTTCGCGAGTAACTTTCATATTCGGTAAGGTTATGGTGATAAGTTTTGCTAGATGTGCCATGGTGAGTTGAAAATCTATTATAAAAGCAAAATTTTAAGGTCTTAATAGCAGATTATTATTGGTATGCTTGTCTTGAATACCTTCTGTAAAATAATCTAGTATTTGATTTTGTTATTTAACTCCTCGTTGCTATTAGATTTATCTAAGACATCTGATTGTTTTTTTTAACCAAATTATTGTAATGTTGGTATTACAAAAAACTTCTTGTTAAAGTAACAGTTATTTCAATGGTTACATCCAAGGCAACAACATTGCATTGACTAGAAAACTTAAACAGGCCACTCTTTTGTCAATTCTACGTTACAAAATTACAAAATATTCTAAATCATATTTAGATAAATCTAAAAAAAAATCAATAAAATCCTTTTAATCATTAATAATTACGCATGAAAAACATACCTTACCCATTATAAGGTACGCTCATATCTCTTCTAGCAAAACATATTTAAAGGGAGCATGTTAGATACATAGATGTATGTTCGAGCCAAGGGAATAGTTGGGATGAGGAGGGATAAGTTATGGCTTTCTACAACTATATGTCTGCACCATGTGTTATGTTAGACACTGTTTTAAGTTACGCTCTAAATTATGTGCGAGATACAATACGAGTACAAGAGATGGTTTGCGATCGATAAGTACGTGCAAAACTAGAAAATAGCATTATAATACGTTTATCTGTGGTCTATAATAGCTGCCACGTCAATATGGATTGTCTCTATAAAAGGAAGAATCAAATGACTCACTATGGGATATAAATAATATTAATGGTTGATCATCGAAACATGCAGTAATTTCATAATTTGTAATCGAAAATATATGAAAAGTACTCGTACCTAATGTCTAATTTTATATGTTTGTATTAATCGCTTAATTTTCTCTCACGCTCGCTTTAAGCGTAAAACGTTGCAGATTGTCGCGCGTTTGAGGTATAAAGCAAAGCTTTTAGCGTTTTGTTCTGTCGTTTACTAACAAAGGATCCTTAGGTACTTATTAGCAGGATCACAAACTAGACTACTTGTTTAAAAAACAAATAGATCGTCGTGGAAGCCTCAATTTGGAACTTTTAGGAAATATTTAGCGTGGAAATAAATTAGAGAGTTGATTGAGTACATTTTTGAGTACATTTTAACATAATGCGGTTCCCGTGTCCGTTCACGGGAACTTAGCACTTGGGAAGTTTTAATGCGCTACGCACACGCTCATCACCGCCATGTTTCAAAAGTTTACCGCTAATGTAAGTAAATTATAAATGTCTTCTATTACAGCTGAAGTGGAGAGTGAAGCACTCAAAATATACGTTATTTATTATTATTGTTCTTTATCACTCATTTGTAGTTTTTCATTGTAATGTAAGCACGCTTACCTACAATAGACGAGTTTTAATGCTGCTTTTTATAAGTACATTTATTATTTATTATTATTATTCTCTACCACTCATTTGTAGTTTTTCATTGTAATGTAAGCACGCTAACAATAGAAGAGTTATAATGCTGCTTTTCATAAATACATCCTAATTTAGCGACCATAGCGACGATATTCAAAGTTTTGGTAAGTATGAACTTTGCTGGGAAAAAATCTAGGTATAGCGTATTTATTACCAACAATATATTTAATTTTAATTAAACACATACCTAGAACCCTTTACTTCTACATCTTCATAATGCAATATATTATAAAAGCAATATAGTTAAAAAAAACATAGAATTGATTACAGAACTTCTATCCTTAGCATTCAATGCTGACGAAGTATCAAAAGTGTTTATCTAGACATGACGATATTCAAGACGATAAAGTAACATAACGCAACGAGTTAATGGGTATTACCGATAAGCAATTAACTAAACACTTTGAACCCCTATCTTTATTTTTCAAAGTCGAAACATACGCTACATAAAGATACCGGTCTTTAAGTGATAAATATAGGACAATGTACTTCAGTCTATCTTAGAACACGCAATAAGTGATAAATGATGTAGACCACCCAGACTTTATTCTATATCGTATTTGTATCTACAGTATTTGCAATTAATTAAACCATTTTGTCTACTATATAAACGAGACTAAATCAATTTACGTCACTCTTATCACCGCACTAAGATTCCTTGTATGACAGGTGACAAGAAAACAAACAACTAGGAATAAATATTTCTGGAAAGATCTATTATGAAATCAGTTCTGTACATCGATTTTTTTTTAATCTCGTGTAGGTTGACTTTGTCATTGATGTAGAGTCCATAACTGTCGTAGTCACCTAATGCCGATTATTCTGCATGTTTACCTGCCTTTCTGTCTGTTCTTAAGTTAGTAACACCATTCTTAATAACTATAGTAGGTACGTGTTTTCGGTAGTAAATGACTACAGTAGCAAAAACATTATTAATTCACTCACAAAAAATGTAATAGAGAACATGCGTTGTCGACGGCTATATATCAGTAGGGCGTGATTCAGTGGCAAATAAAAGTGTACACCACAGGAGGCGACGCAACAAAAATACATAATTTCATATATAACTACAAATATTTTCCGAACCATTAAAGCCTCGAAATTGCTTGATTGCTGTAATGTCTACGAAAACAATGTTTAAATTGATATCCTTACAATCTTTACACAAGGCATATTTCTACATGGATGTCTCAAAATTTATTTACGTATGGTAAGTGTGGTATTACGTAGGTAGATATTAACTAAGTTTATTGAATTTTCGTAAATTTCCCTAAATATTGTTACTTAACAACGGTAGGAACTAAAGAGGTGTATGTACGTATTTCCGTTTTTTGGTAGAGTGAAGCCTAAATGGCTTGACTTGAAAGCTGGTACTTAACTATTTACGTTATATCCATTCATTATTGACTTCATGTCTAATTTCTTCTATTTTGTACGTAGATAAACACATGCTTTGAAGAATTCAGTTTACACTGTAGTGAAAATCCACTCAACTCCGCGATACAAAATAGAATTACTACCATTGATGTTTTAAACCAAATCGATCGTTTTCTCAGTCCCCATATTTCTTGAGGGTCAGGGGACTAGAACCTAAATGACTTCCACACCCCTGTCTGGAGCACGCGAAACAGGGAGGGCCGATAGTGTCAAAAAAAGATAATAATAAAATGAATTGCGTCTTTGCAAATTCTCCCCTAAACTCTTATATTTTGTTATCTGTAAACTGTTATGACGTTGAGAACATGATTTACTTATGTAAGCTATTTATTTTATATAGGGTACCTACTGAATATATATTTTACCTAGCCCGATGCACAAATACAACTGTATGTATGGACCATTAAGAAAGTTTCCTTTTCTCTTAGAAGGTTACAAATTAATCAGCTGTTAAGATTAACTTAGATTCAAACAATTTTTTTATGAGATTTAGAAGTTGGTCTCCTACAAAAGTTGTTATATTTAAGCACTAGAATAAGCCCTTAAAAGCTGCGTATGATTTTATGAACATCCTGAATACTTATTATTGGATGAATTATTTTTTTTATTAGGCAAACCTGTCATTTGCTTAATGATGTTAATAGGTAGATGTTATAGGTAATTACGTGGATTTTTTAGTATAAATAAAAGAACAATAACCTTGGAATAAGTAACCACAGGAGCCGAGTTTTTCCTTTATTAATACTATTGCGTGCATCGTAAATTAATAAAAGAAAACAACTGTTTATAGGAAGCAAATGGTAAGCTAATATAATTTAGCACTTCGTTAACCGGTCGTTAATCAAACGTAAGCAAATTTGCATTCAACCGTACGATTTTAATCTACCGTTTTTACTTTTAATGAAGGTATTTACAAGAGGAACAGCCGCTTACTGAGTGATAAGGGTAATTAGAGTCCTTTTCCGACACAAGATGTAATCGGAACTACTTGCGTTCAGATCAGACTGACAGAAAGACAGACAATCGGATTTTGTATGTAAAAAGTTTAATAAATTAATTAAGTAATCTACAAAAGATACAATCAACTGTAATTTTGATAAACTGGCTGTTAAAGTAAAGGTGAAGTGTTAAAGAAATTATTTATTCACAGACGACAATTTTTTCATGTTGACAAAATATAAGTGAAAATGTACGTCATTATGTTAAATGTATGACAAAAAAATGCTTAAGTAGAGTACCTAAGTAAGAGATGAGTAATTTTTTTTTTCTATTTTATCACAATTTGTTATTTATTTTTTTATTGCTTTCGGCTTTAATTTTCTTCCCCCAATATTAAACATTTTATACGCATAATAATTAATATTATTACCTTGGTTTTAAATTCATCCGACCTTATTAAAGCTCGGTGTTTTTTCGATATAACCAAGTAGCCAAAAAAATTAAAGCGATGTCATTTTAGTAGCTACATTAAAATCACATTAGTCTGAGTATCTAAGAGGGGTGTTTGTTTATCTCTCTTAACAAAAAATATCGTAAGTAGGAGTTACTTACATTTTAACTAAATGTCATTTCAGGGTTCGAAAAAAATTAATTGCATGGAAACTGTGATAGAGTACGACAAGCGTAAATTATACGTTTTAATTTAGTTTTAAAGACTAAAAGGGAAGAAGTAAGTAATAAATTATGTACTTGGATTTTTAAGCCATTTGTAACACTACTTGAGACAAACCACAGAACGATTTCTGACGTCATTTGATGTGCATTAAGAATACGATGTATCCTTATACACTTTGTTACTAGCATCATGCATCACTTTATATTGTCGTTTAAAACAAAAACACACACTTCAAAATGTTAACGCCTTGAACACTGAATGTGAACATTGTAATAAATTTGGGATTTCTTTTAACCTTGGTTCAAGACATTAGTCACTTGACAGACCGTACATTTTTACGTGTGACCAACTTAATAAATGTTTGTTAGTATTATCACGTCATTGTTTTCCTATCCAACCACAAGCTAGTAGTGCAATTTGCCCCGACTCAACACGGTTAATATTAGAAGTGTTGATTTATGATCTCGCTATGAACGCAGCAGCGACGAAATGTATTATAATAGTAGAATGTAGAGGCGTTTGTTGAAGTAATTCACAGTTAAAAAAAGTGAACCAGTAACTAATACAATCTCTATAATTAGGCAGGTAAGTAACTTCATCGCTTATATATCTTAAATAAAAAAATCGTATTATTTCTTAGCATAGAGATATTAGTAACAAAATTAAACATTAAACTTACAAAATATTATTTAAAGTTGATAACAGGCATAGTATCTACCAATAAATACGTAGCTGCGAATCAAAATAAAAAGGGGCAGCCTGCTTATTTAACACACATTTATACCACGAAAACCATTGAAAAACTCAACGTTATCACTTCATCGCTCGCACATAACCTAGCCGCAGACTAGACGGGTGCAATTTGCCCCAGCAAGGCACGGTTAATATTAGAAGTCCTGATTTACGACTTGCCCCCGTAATGAAGTACCTCACACTACAAACGTGTGTGCATCGCACTAATTCACTACCGACGATTAGACAAGCGACTCTGGGCAATGGTATTCGACTAAAAATGGAATGGTAGGCATGTCTAATAATTTTGCGAGCTCCAAACGATGTTAATGTCTTTTGTTATATAGTTTAGGTAGACTGTGTCGAATGTTGATATTAACTAATAATCATAATCATCAGTTTCAGTATAAATAGAACGATAATTTCTTGCTTTTGATATGTATTTTACCAATATTATTTTCATACATTGTTATGTTATTGTGACAAATATCTCGAGTTCACTTTTATTCAAATTTTACAATGCAATCTCTAGTATTTAATACACCGCTTAAAACGAAATGTGTTGCTATGTAGTTAGTTATCTAAATATCATTTGTTAGCGAGTATTCAGTCGCGTATCGAATACCAATCTATCTTTATTTAATTCAACGCATTAGTATATTAGCTAACAGCCGCGAAAATTTCGAATACCAGCCGGTTAAAAATATCTACCCGCATATTTTGTCTAATAGAATCGACTTGAAATGTGGAACCTATTGATAATACTTTGCGTTTAATTATTACTAAACATTTTTAAAAGGTTTCTATAAATTTTCCTTCCTTTATGTACCTACCTACTTCGAATTGACCTTGCCTTTTATCATGACAAGGTTAACTGTTTCCCCGACTAAGCTTTGAAACTAGATACATTTTTTATAACCTCACAATGAATGAGGTCAGATCATCAGTAGACTCGAATTTAGGAAGCCTCAGAAATTTAACTGTAGTTATTGAAAATTTATCGAGGATTTTTATTTCATAATTGTTGTAACAGTATGATACTTCTTAAACATCTCAGCAAATGTAGAGCTTGTCATGATTGAGATGAAGAAACGTAGTTATATGAATTCCCTTGAAATTACACTCATTCGAAACATTAGTCATCTGTTGCAAAAAATCTAAGCTTAAATCCTAATGAAAAAAATATTTTTTTTTTATTATATCTAGCTAAATCTTTGACTACATTGATTTAACGACATTGATTAAAAATATTATTAATACCTGTATAGAGCAACATTTCTCCTATTAGATATGTTAATATCAATCAAATTTATTTCCAGTACTTACTCAGGACTAAGTCTGAGCAGAGTTACTGCAATGAGTTAAGACGGGAACTCGCACGTTAATCTTATCGCAAAGAGTAAATGCAAGCGAAACGTATAAATTCAATTAGCTTAAGATCTCGTTAAATCAATTTATTCCTTGAGCAGTAATATTTAGAATTGCGTCTTTGTTTTCAGTGGCGACAATCCAAACTATTTGTTAATACTGTGAAATGGAGCTTAAAATAAAAACGCTAGGGATGTTCGCATTATTTAGCTACACATAAATTTATTGGTGCTCAAATGTATTAAAAGCACGTTAATCACAAAATGTTTTAGCGATCCAACTCCATTTTGAGACGTTAAGGAATTCGCACTTACTTTCTTTTAGCGTTTTAGAATCTTGAAAATACACTGCTTAAAAGGAAAATGAAAAGTTTAGGTGTGTTGTAAAATAAAATACAATTTTGATAAAAAAAATTGACGGTTAGTTATCGACTAAAATTTCCTTCATTGTTACTTACTACTTTCAAATTTTTTTTTTGTTTTCATATTAAAATTTATTAACTTTCCATAAGCTTTATTTTTGACCCGTAACATATGTATGTGAATATTACAAAAATTTAATCCTATTTCATTGAAAACACTTAAAATCCTTTACCTAATTACAAGCAAGTGGCATACATGTTAATCCGTCCAGAAATATATATCTCGTAGCCGAGATCCGATACAAAGGCCGCTAGCCGTTGGAGAAGCAATAAATAAGAAGGAAAGCTGTGAGCCAGGATTTCCCTTGGGTTTATTCTCACTCAAGAGCTCTAGCTAATCCAGAAAGCCTTATTATACCACCCCTAATACAGCGCTCAAGACTACTTGAAAATTTTCTCGAGAAGTGTACGATAAGTTTTGCGATTTCTTTTTATGGACATTGGCACTGTTTTGACATTTTATTCTTACGGCCAATTATTGACGAGAATGATCAGGAATAAGAATGACTGAGGAATGAGAATACCTGTAAATGTGTGAAGTAGTAAATATAGGAAAATAAATGTTCCTAAAATAAATTTTGTAAGACATTTAATTTTTTAAGAATTTATAACGAGGTCATTTTTAATATCTTTTCCGACTTAACTAAGGCCAGATCTAATGATATCTCCATTTAAGAAAGTCACGACTATAACTTCGAGTCAACATTATGAAGCGGAATTGTAAATTTTATACAACGGGAATTTAATAAAATACTTCAATAATTCGAATACTGTATTGAAAACTACGTCTGTTTATTATTAAAAGCTCAAGATATTGTCGTAAGCGCGACGACAGATGGACTGCACGCAAGACTAGCAGTTGTTATTACGATGACTCAATCTTTTTGAACACGAACGTCCCTATACTCTTACTAAAATGATCAATTTGAATTTTTATTACATTATTGTTTGTTTTATCTATCCTACGTATATTGCAAGTTTCATGCATTCTGATTAATAGAAATAGAAACGTTGACAGTATTAGAATCGTTCATACATATTTTACTAACGTATACTCATACATCCACACTTGTTATTACCAGTTCCTCGAAGTGCTCGGCTACCAATTTCTCCAATTTAAATTGTCTATGAACACCGTCCGACTGAAGTCAGCCGACACATTCCGCAGTTATCGACAACGCGGGCGCTGCCGAAGCCCATCGCCAGAGAGAGATAGAAATAGCGACAAAAATCACGCACGACAAGGACAAAGAAACGCAACGGGCTGTCGTTTTTTAAATAATTGAGTCAGGAATGACGATAGGCACCGGACAATTCGAAGCATTTTATCGAGCTGCTGGCAACCCTAGCGCGGACAGTGGCCATTTAATTTGTTTCCTTGTGAGTCATGTTCCAACGAAAATTCGAACAACTGTTGAGGGAATTATTTTAAGTGCTCACTCCTCTAATTTCTCTTATTGCTATAGTGTTTCAGTTACTAAATACAATCCTTCATCGTGTAAGCGGATATATAAATAACCATTGTACCTCTATCTACGTATTTTGTACTTGTAGTTTAAAAACCAGGTTGAACTTATTAGGTCAATTAAAGGAAGAAAATTGATCATACACAATTAAAATACAAAACGCTTGTAATAATCCAATTTAAAAATTATTATGGGTACCTTCTAGTTACATTATAGTTTTTTTATCTTGTCTTAATTTTAAAACGTAAACATTTATTCTCGAAGCAGTTTCTGTGTGATATTAAAGTGATGAAATTACTTTAACATTACTGGAAAAGTGTGAATAACATGAAAATGTCTGATTTGCGTTACAACATTTCCATAGAACTGCGTGCTAAATAGGACAAGGTAAAAAATTTTACTGGAGTGGCATCTAAATGTTTAATTATTTCCATGATAGGTAGGTACCATGTATGCCGAATGAAACGCGTAACAAGCGTTGTTCCTAATTCGAACTGAAACTATAATTACGCGACGCACTGATTGGTGGATGGCGTCGCTGTAGCAGACTCGACTCCTTTATTTGCGTCTCGTTTATTTTCTAGCTATCTAAGCACTAGTCTATCTTTAAAGGCCTGCGAGTGTGGCGACATCTTTTATCGCGGGTAGTGCTCGTGTTTTTGTTTTGTTTGTTCGTTTCGAACTGCGAAGCCATATTGCGCCCGTAAATTATTACGGAGAGAGATTTGTTTCCATAGTTCTGCGGCTGCCATACATCACCGTTCGCCGGATGTTAGTTTATGTTGACGCCCGCTTTGTGTTTGCCGATTTTGTGCCTGTCAAACGGACGGACGCGACAATTCCAGCCTTTATATTTTATTGATATAGAACTCTGTTAGCGCATATCTAACGCAAGACATCAATTCTCCACTACAAAATGCTGTAGAGAGGAAACGCCATTAAAAATGTCATGGAACTATTTCAGTGTTTAAAAGTTTGATAAAACCACAAACTGCAACGATTTTGGTTGAATATTCCTTCAATAAAAACGTGTCTGCTGTTCTGAACTTACGTCTCAAGTAAAAGTTTCCCAATACTAAAAAGGCATACTTTATTAACAGATTGAAACTTATTGATAACTCTTTTATTCTCCAAAGAGCCCGACATCTTTTACCGTTCGGCGAAACCTTCACTAGATGATCCTAAACGGTTTTACTTGAGTATCTCTATAGAGCTGTTAGCGAGCTTTCTAAGAAAATAAAATGAAAAATGTCTGACAGGTAACATTATGTTCCGAGATAGCTTATTTACTGCACACTTTGTTGCAGCTTCCCGCCACTTAATAAATTTATTATGTTAATTTATAAATTAAGTGACCCCGGAAGACCGAAGCGCGTTTAGATTTATGCTAAGCTGCGACGTATCATTCGTCTTGACGACGGATAAAAACAAACAGACATCAACACAAAAGCAAAATAATATCCACAAGTAAAACTTATTAAACGTCGCAATAGCTTAACATACCAATATCATTGTAATAACACGATTAAGTTGTAAACAAAGTCTACATCTACGTTTAAACCATTGTCAGGTGAATGGTATTGACAGCTCTATGAGGTTACAAGTGCGTAATGTTTTACGGTATGGGGCGAGACAATAATGGGTTGCTCATAACATTACTCGTCCTCTCGCCCTGTACCAAGCGACGACACGGTCTCGAGAATTCGT
The DNA here is from genome assembly GCA_001278395.1 of Lerema accius. Taxonomy (NCBI): domain Eukaryota; kingdom Metazoa; phylum Arthropoda; class Insecta; order Lepidoptera; family Hesperiidae; genus Lerema; species Lerema accius. The sequence continues at coordinate 1,684,240 of LGAG01000003.1, forward strand.
GAACTCTCCGTACATTCATGTGAGATTAAAACATTTTTCTCGCTACGTTAAGATCCTGTGGATTTCGTGGTACAGGCTACTTGAGCGCTCTTTAGTTGGAGACGTGGTGTTTATTTAGTTTTTAACAGTTATATACGTGTTCTGAATTAATATGAGACTGTTATATTTAATTCTTTGTAATGATACTGGTAATTACAGAATTTACGTAAAATTGGTTTTAAAAGTGAATGGCACGCTTTCTCAAATTAATAAAAGATATTGGTCATATCTTTTATTTTATGTTATAGTGATTTAGTAATTTAATATTATTATTCTCTGTACAGCGAGCAATATGACTGAAATTAAATACTTTGGTACAATATTAAATAAATAATTGCATCTACTCCAACTTAACTAATTCGAGCTTTTATTTGTACTACCTACGTAATTTAAGATCGCGATAACAATAATGCCTGTCATTCATTCACTAGGGCGGCTCAAATAAAATTTACATAGAATGAAATGTGCATGCGCTTAATTAGACAGCGCATTCGACGCATAAATCATCGCTTACTTTGTGTCAGTCGACACGAAACTGCCGTAGAAGACGGACAACTAACTTATTTGCCTTTTTATCGCCATTTCTCTTATTTATTACCACCTCAAGTACGCATTTGTGGCCTTTTCAAAAGAATATATGCTTTATTATGCAACCTGGAATGTTATTAATGTTATTCTATCGGAATAATTATTTTTCGAGATAATTATAGTGGGTAATTAGATTGTCTTATTTTATTTATAGTTACCTATAAAATAGTTTTAACGCAGTCAAGTGTGCATGAACTGGAGTGACAAGACGAATTTATTATGCAGTGAACTATTTTTCCGGAAAGTACTTAAATATTATTTCTGTAAGCTTAAGAAAGTTCTGATATTCGTAAATCTTTTCGTGTTTTTATCATTATTTTTTTTTGGGTTTTTTGTTAGTATTTAACTTGATTTGATTCTGGCCAATGATTAACAATTTTTTCTCCATATTTAACAATTTATATTTCTGATAACTCTATTTTCGACATTTACGATGACCTGTGTTATAAATGACACAGACTGAGATAAAACCAGAAATTAATAATCATCATAAAAATTACTGCTTTACTTAGTCTCGAACTCAGGACCATATGAAGGGCATTGCGTTACCCATTGCACCTTACGGGTTATCAAGCATCGTAGTCAAAAACCGAATTAATTACGCCGGCAGCTACAATTGTTCACGGCCCTCTGACTTTTACATATAAACAGCCACTCGTATGTAATGCAGCCGATTAATGCCTCATAAAGTTTCTAGCAAGATCGTATCACTATTTTTGCTGCCGATGCCGTCAGAACTAACCTTTATTTCTAAGTTCTATTGCTAGGGAAATTGTGAAGGGAACTTGTACTGATAAAAGTATTATCTAACTAAAATATAATATTATGAATATGCGTTCATAGGAAGTAGCTAGTAATTCGAACGTTAGTCTTCCGAGCGGGAACTACCTAAACTAAATTTCATTTAAAATATGTTTTATAAATACACACATAGAGTCTATAATATATTGTTTGACGTTATGTATTTACTATGGTGTCACTTCGACCGTAGAGTATAATCTCCGAATACCTTTGTAAAAGCTCCCCGGTACTCCTAAAACGCATAGTACCTAAATAGCGAATTCACTCTAAAATCTTATGGAAACCAGATATAGTAGGTACGCCGAGTAACTGTATTTCAAACGTCTGAGGGCTATCCAAGGAGACATGCTCTTACTTGAAAGGCGGCAAAATCGCCAACAAATGCGTTTTCTTAATTGATGATTTCACTTGGCCTTTGGCAGATTGTTTTTTAATTTGTGCCCGGCTGCCTTTAACCTATCAATCAAGCGTGTAGCGCACTCATTGCGAATGCATACGGTCACCTTTCAAGGTTCTAAGATTTTTAATAGCATTAAACAGTAATAAATAAACCTGTCGTGGTTTAGACAGATTTTTACAAGCTTTCTTTAACATAATTATGACTAGAAGACTCGTTGTGATCGAAATTCGACTTCATCAACAGTTTTTTTTTTACTTGTCCTATTAAGCACGCAATTTTACGTAAACTTTGTAGGAAAGTCACACATTCTTATGTTATTTACACTTTTCCAGTAATGTTGTTGTTTTAGAAATAAGGCAAGATAAAGAAAACAGTCAGGATTAGGATATTTTGAAGCATAATGGTAGGTATACATTAAAGGTTCATCTATTATATTAGGTAAGGTAACTTATGTTATGCCCCATCTAGGGAGCATGTATGACACACCATTATGAGGAAATCTGAGACTGTGTGGAGTGTCGATTAATTTTCCCGATTTCAAACGAATGAAAAACCTTTCATGTTACTGTTCATGTTATGTTTGTAATGTTTCATGTACAATTTTAATACATTTATACTTTGTACATGATTCATACTTACTGTCAAATGAAATAAATTGTATTAAAACACGTTTAAAGGCAACGTACCTTCATGATATTGATATCCTTGCGAGATGCCGAGTGACAACTAGTCCTAGTTCTTATCGCAACTATCAAGGTATGTTGGCATCATTACGCAATTATAATTATCACATGATAAATGGGGTATTATGATTTTTATCGTGATATCCATCTGGATTCTAGATGGTAATTGTATAGTTCGTTTATAGATAAGATATATTTTGTAATGTAAACATTCAAAGTAAAATATTTTTAGTTAAAGTACGCATAAACGGGATAGGAAGATTTAACACCAGCTATTGTATATTTTGATATGTTTAGTTTTTTTTTAAAGATAGTTACTTATATAGATATTAAAATATCATGACAATTAAATAAATTGCGCCGTAAGCGCCGACTACATCAATAATTATTGGTTCCCACTTTCCCCCACCTTGACTCCCCTCCTCCCCCTTATAAGCAAAAGTAAGCAAAGCTCTTTACTTTTAATTCATAAAAAGCAAAAAACCCCGTCTTACTAATATCGTCATACTTTAATGCCCCTATGGAATAATCAGGTCCGCCCTTTAGCTGCAAATTGGGCGGTTTATGGCATCATTATATGCTAGTACAACAGGTTGTCGTCTGTTACTTCAATGTAAGAACTATCTAATCGTGCTGAAGTGCCATTAACTGGGTAATTGTTACAATTAAACACCTTTTAATAAGCGAGTCGTACCCGCCCTATTATTACACTGTATAAAGAATTAAAGAGCGCTTTTATACATAATTGTAGTTTATTTCACCGCTACTTTACATTGTATTGGCCAAGTTCTCGCGTTAATGCATCGATGTGTGTATGAAGAAACCTGTTCGGACTTTTATTTACAAAGTTATTGTCCGATATAAAGTCACATTTAATTAAGATAACTGCGGTCATTTTGGAAACAATTTATAGAGGGATTTAGTCGATTACGAGTACCTACACCTGTTGATAGCAGTTTGTCATTTTGAATTTAATTTTTACTACCTTTTCTTATCGTTAATTTTAACGACAATGAAAGAGAAAGTGAGCTCGGTTTTGTTTATATATTTTTTCATACATACTGTTATTTCATCGAATGAACAAAAATTCAAGTTGGTACTTACTCCAAATGTTTTTCCTAGATCTACCTAGTCAGTAGGTACCTATTCAAAATTTATAAGCTATACGGATACTTTAAGTAAATTCGACTATCGATAGTATGTAGTAGGTAAACACACAAACACAAATCTTTTCTATACTCAAAGTAATGATTTTTTTTAATAAATTTTAAACGTCTAAGAACGGTAAAAATATTTTTGTAGAGCCATGACGAGTACAAAAGATCATTGTCCGAGACACTATAAACGTGTTGAACTAAAGAAATGTACCTACCTAAGTCTGTCAAGTGCCTTAATTCACTAACAGACAGACAGACAATCTATCTAGGCATCAGGACTTACAATTACTGCGATTGTACACTCCGAAGACCCTCTTTAGCTGATTAGCCAAGAAGCTAGTCCGTTCTGAGAATGGACGAGCTATTTTAACTTTCTATTAGGTATATTCTATCACTTCATCGCGTTGTATGCTTGACAAGTGCTTGAAATCATGCTAGAACTATCTAGGATCTAAAATTATAATATGCAGCGACAAAAAATTTATTCAAATAACTTACATTTACTTACTACTTTAAGTGTTCTAAGGTCAAAAATCGACTAACTCTCGTAATAATTATCTTGACGTTTAAAGTTGTAAAGTCTGCCCACGACAAAATTTAATAAATAGGTACACTGCCTAGAAAATAAAGTCAGGTTACAAAATTTTTGAACCACACATTTTTCATTTGACCTTAACTTTTCCATTTAATTTCTAAGCAAAATATATTCCTGCATAGAATATTTCGTGACGGTGTATCTAATCTATCTAGGAATCACGGCGTATAATTGCTGAACGCTCGTTTAGCTACCGATGCCAGTCCTTGCTCTTTCACCGATTAGTCGCGGTCTTGCGGTGCCGCATTCGTATCTAATAGGCAAGATTTTAATTGATTTTAAGTGTAATACTGATAGGAGGTATAAGAAGGACACTCCTTAGATAGGGACAAATATCTAGATACCTATTGGTCGCTCTCTTACATCTGCTTTTGGTTGTAGGTATCTAGGTAGGTACTCCTTTTTAACCGACAATATTTTTTTTCGAACTTATATATTTTGTTAGTCTAATTCTTTACCACGCCCTACAGCCTTAACTGCTTGACGGATTTCAACATAATGGAGTGTCATTAATATCGTCATTGTTAGAGTGACAAAGGCAATAATTTTTTTTAAACAAAAATTTTCAGCGGTCGTTTTTTTGTTTTTACATCGGTACATTACAATCATACGCTTCAAAAACCAAAACGATAAATTCGGTACAATCTGGTAAAAATAGAGATGGAACTAACATAATTGCATCTACCGTCATATCTACATAGCTAACAGCATAATAAAATAGTATCTACGCAGCAGGCAAGTACCTACGAAGTGCGTTTAAATCAAAGTATCAATAAAACAGATGCTAAAATTAGTTCGCGCGTGTACGGTAAATTGAAGGTGCATATACTGATCACGGACTACAATGTCGTTGCGACATGTCCCCGTGAATAAGTCACGAACTTGTTCGTTCATACTCCATCATTCACCGTTTATTATCTTCATTAACTAATCGGTGCGATTAATTTGAAAATTATTACTTTACATGGCGAAAATGACGCTACTGAATGAAAACCTTTAGTGATTTTGGTTATTTTTTTTTTCATTAAATGATTTGTTATTAATTCTGTTTGCTAAATTATTAAAAATTAAATAAGTATAGAAACTATTTACAAGATTAATTAGGATGTGCAAATAATAACTTTGAAACTAAAATGTAGTAAGTATTATAATAAATTACATAAATGTGTCTGGATAGTTGTAAAATGTACCAAAAAAGTTTTTCTATGTATTTTTTTTTATCAACGTTAAAATTATTAGCTACAGCATAAAACAAGGTAGATGCCTAATATATAAACAACTAGGTAAGTAATTATATGTTGGGCTAATAAATGAAAATAGACACCTTAAATTAAAATTTATAAAACAACCGATCGGCACTACAAAGTCAGTGTAACCTGTCCCGGCTATAAGTCACGAACTCGTTTTAGCGAATCAATCATTCCGCACAAGAAATCAATAGGTACGGAACCGCTACTGCAAAATACAGCGATAGGTATCTATCTATCTGGTTATGACATGTTAGAGGCAAATCTTTTGGACGAATCAAACCTGTTTACAAAATCGATTAATCTATTGAACCAAGTAGTAAGTTTCTACATAGGTAAGTTCTTATTGCGACGCGTTAAGGGGCCTCATGATATACCTACAAGTGCCTAATTTTAAGCAACATTTTTTGTAATTGTTAGGCATGGTACAATAAAATATGATTATGTTCATTGCTTAAATAATACATAGATACTTATTAATGTTTATCATGATCCAGCATAAAGGTTATGTTAAGCTAATTATGTTAGGCTATTTTTAAGTTTATTTTTAAGTCACCTATCATCTTAGACTTCATCACCGCTTACAATTAGGGATAAAGACATGCACTGACTTAAAAAAGCCAGGTTCTCTTAAATTTTTCGATTTTATAAAATTAGCAATGATTTTAAAAAATAGCTATTGATGCATCTTAGGTATAATACGGTGATTGCGCAATATATGAATGACGACAAATAGTGAGGTCATATTATTTACAAGCTAAATGTAGGACACATACAATATACTGATGGTCATTCTGTGGCCATTCAATCATTCCCTGACGTATCTGCCTTGTTATAATTGAGTTTCTAAATAAAGGTAGGATTTTTTAATACGTAGGTATAGGAATTCCATTATCTATTGTAAGATTATTATGTAGATACATTTGGTTGTTTTAAAGTCAATATTTTTTTCTAAAGTAATATTCACAAAAATTGAAAATTATGCAGAATCCGTGCGCCACACAGAGGAACGAAACTTGGGCACGATTCCCTGTTATATTGAATCTCATGCATGTTAATAATCAATTTAAATAACAGATATTCATTTATTCAAACATAATATTCGTTTTCAGCAGTTACTACGTTTTAGTAATAAGTACTTTAAGATATTGGTCACGCCCCTATAAAGTTGAATAAGTGAAGTAACCTTGATCACAATCAGATAAGCTATAACTGAGTTATGAAGTAGAAAGTTGTTATTTAAGTGAAGCTTTACTATGTAAAACAGTGGTGGCTATACCTACTATAAGTAGATATTATGCAGACAACACAAAAATGCCGCAATTTAAAAAAAAATGACGTTCTAATTTTTTTTTAATTTTCAATTTCATGAAATTTTCATTTTCCTGTATCTATTGTACGGCTACAGATCAAAGAGTCCTGGGTTCAATCCCAACAAACAACCATAGTACTTTACATTATTATGCGTTCGTTTAAAACAATGGTTCATTGATAATTAATTTTAGAAGCAGTCTGTAAATAAAAAACAAATGAGTCGCATAAATTATCATTTCAATCAAGGCTCAAGTGCGGGAAATATTGACCTTGCGATATAAAGGCGTGCGTACATTACATTTGTGTCAAACAACACGTAAGCACTGTTTATAACATGCAATGTGAATGCATACGTTAGCGCGGCGAAACGACACGTGTGTTGTACAAAAGTGAGTAAGATCTAGTGATATAGACCTTACCAAGAGCAGCTATGAAGATGTGAATAAGTAACCAGTTATGATACGTATCATTTTGTTGTATTTTGTCGAGAATATCATTAAAATAATTGAATAAAAATTGATATCTTCATTGATAAGATGACAGATATGACCATATCAATAAATAATGTGTTAAAAAACCTGGCAAGAAAAGAAACAGTTCTTTTTTTACCGCAATAAGATTCTATATTTAAACATAATGCGTGAATATCTATCACAAGGTAAGCGTATGCGTAGCGGCCTAATGTTCAGCTCCCATGCGTAACCTAGTAACTGGCAATGCGTTTTTGCAGCGTGATGTGCCTTGATGCGGCACGATCGTAATGAGTAAGCTCCTTTAATATCAATCAACATTTTTTACGAAAGTTTGTGACAATATGACTTTTACTTGTCTGACTTCATGTCAAGTGGCAGACAAGCATAAAACGTTTATTGAATTTAATAAATGTTTATTACAAAAAAGTACCTACTTATGATCCATAACGTTTAGAAAAAGAAGTCGTCTTGTCTATAATTAACCTATTGTTCGTTTACATTTAGGGTCTTTACGCATGGGATATTTTTTTGCGTCTGACCATCGATTATTTTATTAATTTAACGTTATCATTTCATGTTTTATAAAGTATAAATGCATATAATTTTTCGGCGATTAAAAAAGTTTTACATAATATGGTTATAATATTGTTAAAATAATAGATATTTATATGCCTACTCATAATAATATAGATTGTGTAATGTGTATGTTATTCATATTTTTACATCTACAAGTTGGTATCTATATTAAATACAATTTCTCTTATGTAAAAGATGCCTTAACCAAGAGTGCCTTTAAAAGAAGGTAATTTACATAGAATGAAAAATTAAAAATTCACATTTGTTTTTCTAATAAGGCAAGTCTTTTAAAATTCATATGTAACGTTTTTAAATAAGATATAAAATTAATTGTTTAATTCTTAACGTCATTAATTAAGACATCAGAACAATCGAACATTATATATTTAGTTAAGACATTTGCATGTAAATAAACGTCTGTTAAAAGATGTACCATAGATTCCTCTCAGCTCATAAATTCAGGTAAACGATATATCAAGATAAAAAGTTAATCCATTCGACTTAGACCACCTATATTAATAAATTAACAAAAACGTTTATACGTGCTCCGTAACTACATCCGCACCTTGCTCAAGTAAAAACTGGCAACAATTAAGGGAACATAGCATAATAACGTATGAACCAATCGAGTGGCACTATAAATTATACATTAATCCAATAGGCACAAAGATTAAATTCCTCTGTGAGAGCATCTCATTGACATTGATTATAAAACGGCATGTGGTATTCCTGGGCAGGTTTCTTTGCCCCGATGCATTTTCATAGAATCGCAAGCGTTTTTCCGACACCTTTCAATTGCGTGTATCGAATTCTAGAAAGCGAAGTTGTTTTTTTAATTGACATCGGTATTTTTAATAGGAACAAAACACGACGCTGTGCGTTAATTTATTATTGTAAGATACAAATAAAGTATTTAATTTATTTTAAATAAATAAATAAAATTAACACATTTTAAATAAAGTATAAATAGTAGCACAGGTAAATTATTACGTTTCAATTTCGTTTAACTTAACCGTAATTTAAGGTAACCAACGATGACATTAACGCAATTATTATGGCATCATCAATTTATAACAATACTAGGTACCTACTGGAAATCATACGAATAAAAATGGCAAAAAAAAAAATCGATTCGCTTACTTACCCGTATCACTTAAACGATCGTATAGTCACAGCTAGTTTAGCTAAAAGGAAAAAGTGAGTAAAAATCTCCAACGCATTATTATAGAAGCTCGCAAATCGAAAAAGTACGAGCATAAAGTAGAAAAGGTTTTGCGGCGAGCTAACGAGACGAGGTAACTTCTAGCGGGAATTCTAGGAGTTGGGAATTCTTAGACTTACTTTAAGATGCGGGAACTTGGTGTGAATAATCGTCTAACATTGAAATGGTTAAATTTAACCAATTTCGCTTTAACTATAAATTAAGCTTTGTTTCAAGCAGTTTTCAACCAATGTCTTTATAACAAAAATATTGCAAAGAATAATTTAAACTCTGATAAAAAATAGATAATGTAGAGTCATTATGCAAAGCAATAGGTAGGTACATTAGGGATAACAAAAAAAAAATATTTTTAGGTTCTCAGAATAAAACTGAATAGGTATAATTTTTAGTATTGATGAATTCTACTTTAAAGTGACTTTTACCTACTTGTGTTGAAGATTATAACATAGGAATAGTAGGTACTGTGAATGAAATATAGTAGACGAAGTGCAAGTCTCGAATCTGCGTCAATTAAATTTATCTGTATTAATTTTTAGCATACACTTCATTCTTTAATCAATCCATAAACAATACTAAAAGAACAACACAACTAATGTAATCGTATTACTTGCGATAGTTTACCTCATCGTCACGCGATCGTTTTTACGTTAAGTTACGACGCGACGTGCATTTTTCACACGATTTTCATTTTCCCACACCTAAAGTGTAACAAAAGAAGATTAAAAGTGAGCTGAGGAATCCTTCGCGGGCTCACGTAAGTCGTTTGGAGGTTACTAGGCTTGCTTAAGACCGGTTTGTCACATGGGCTGTTCCACGTGCGACCTCAAGAATATACCTAACTATATCTCCACTTAGCTACGAAAGCCGTGCACCATATGATTGTAGTTTACGAAAAATGTCGACGCTCTAACATTGTATTGTGAGTTGTAAACTAAAAAATTATTTATTCTTAATCAAATGTTTTTGTGCAGTTTAATTAATAGGTATATTTTGATCCTCAAATAATGCAAAATGCGTGAGTAATATTTATGCAAATAATTCCGTATATTAACTACAAAAAAATATAATTATTTAATCTAAGTTAATTATTAGGTAACAGATTGCCTACTGATAACATTAAATTAAAAAATAATTATTATTATACCTACATGTTAACTAAAACTAACCTTAAACTTGTAGTCAAATATGATATGGGTACATTTCCTGCTTAATGAAGGTAGCGGAGTATATTTTGATCAAAGTCAAAAGTTTAAAAACAAGTCCCGTGGTAAGTCGGCACGCACGGGGGAGGCAACCACCCTTAAACTTAGGACATTATTCAACCGAACGCGACTCTTGAGTAATTTTGAAATATTACAATTCTCGAGCTAGCACAGAGTGCTTCGACAGACCAACGCTCTTACTCTTACATACTTATAGTATGTAATTATGATTATGATGTTACTTTTTAGGACAGAAAATATTGTTTAACATCTTGATTAAGGATATATTTTGAGTCATTAATAAGTCAGTAGTACCTTAAGTACTGTCCCAACTATCATATTCTTACATAAAACTATAGTCTCATTATTTTAAGCATAATGCAAATTATGTAAGATTTTATGAGTAACGTGTGTTATAAATACAAAATTGTTAGATGAAAAGAATAGATTTGTGCTAATGTATTTTGATAAGAGAGCCGGTTGTCTAGTGATAATAAAAAACGGCATTCAGTCTCTCAGAAATTATACACTAGACACACTAACGATATAATTAAGCTTAATTATACCTAAAGACATTTTCACTAAACACATTCTAAATAAACCTCAGATTATGCTATTTTAGCAGGGACAAAAAATATGGTCATAACTGTCAAAGTTTGTATGTTAAAAGATCACTTTAAAAATACTTTGAATAAAATTCTCAATTAAAACAGAATTGTGTGCTTCGCTGTTATCTATAGAAGATATGTACTCTACCTAGATGTCATAATAAATAATTTACATACATATTCATATGTAGCCAACAATTATGGGAATAGATTCAGAGTAGGTGTAAAATAACTGTTAGGATAAAATAACAGTAGGTACTATCTAGTTACTAGGTCTGATAAAAATAAAATTATATTGAAGATGTAGTTGCTTCATTTAAAAAAGAATTTTCAAAAATTCGGGCTTCTATGTCCGCTGGTTCAGACGTTGCGTAATGTGTAGGTAGGTATTAATTAATAATCGTTATAAAAAATAAATAATTTTGTTCATAGTTTTCGGTTATGATATTTTTTCTATTCTGCAACAGACCTGAACATATTATTTTTTACTCTATCTCCATTTTTGCAGAAACAATTTTCTACAGTTGTGTTATAACGGATCACACAGAAAAAGCAGACTTTTTGTTTCAAGAATGCTGTCAATGAAAAAGAAAGAAGTATGAGAAATATTAATGTGAAAGCAATAAACAACAGCGAATATAAATGAACAGAAGTTGTTGTAGGACAAACACAATAAGACAAAGATGAAGACAAGTGGGAACATATGTCTGGATTAGAACAGTAACAAATTCTTAAAAGTAGTCATACCAACATAACAAAAAATTGCACAAATTTGAATTGTTATTGTTATGCAAAATAACAATAATGCTAAATAACCGTAACAACAAGACCGTTATGTTTACAAAATTCCTTTAAAGTCCGTTAAGATGTAAAAAGTTAAACGGATGGACAATAGAAATCCATAAACAATAACCGTTGCGCAAATTGACAAAGGAATAGAAGAGAAAGACCGTATTATACCAATTCACCTGCATTGCAAGCAGGTAAGTAATTATTATGCTAATGCTTTTCACAAAGAATTAAATGACACTATGTTTTGAAGAATTGCGGCCAAAGGCGAGCTTACTTTATAACACCTTGTGGTAATTTATTGTTCTATTTTGTGATGTTCATAACAAAAGTTCGTTTCCGTGTTCTTTATCGATACTCGTTATCATTTGACATGTAAATTTATGGCTCTAAGTAAAGAAAAGAAAAAAGATAAAGTAAATGTTAAGTTGGCAAATAGTTGACAAATATTCTAAGACGATTTTTATAAAGATTTCTACCTCAGTGTCAATGTAGTTGGTATGATAATTATTACGTATAATGATTAAGTTAATAATACATTGTATAATAAATTAAATTCCCTTTTTTGAATGCGATTTGTGAACATCATTAAAAAAAGTTAGAAAGAAATTTTAGCATGCGCAAATTTTGTGATGCCTATTACTAGATGAATTTATTTTTATATGTCTGTAAATCTACATTTACTACAATCTTCACATTTTTATGTTGTTTTAATCGAATAATTAACAGTATTAGTACGCAAAACGATATATTGGCCAGATGTGGTGAGGTTTATGACGGCTAATAGAGTTTATGGGTTTTTTATTGACATTAATGTTCTTTGGACTCCACCGTTTACGACCGCCTCATTCATTATCGAACTATGAGGTCATAACATCTTTAAATCATGGATGAAAATGTGGACAAACTCTACTCCTTGTTTTGAGTACTTTAGCACCCCACTCGAATTTATGACCATTGAATATTTAGTTATCTATCATTTGAGTCGTTAAATTACCCAGTGTCAGTTTTATGATTAGGAACTACTTCCTGTTTCGTTTTTGGATTTAATTTAATTGTGACATAACTGAAGACTTTCGAAAAATCATACTTAATAAAAATGTTGATTGACTGACAGACACGCTACAGCCTACACGGATAGACCTAGAAGCATGAAACTTGGCACAGAGGTTCCTTCTAGAGTGTAGGGGAGCACTAAGAACGGATTTTTGGAAATTCCCACTTTAAGGGGGGGAAATAGGGGATGAAAGTTTGTATGAAAATTAAAAAAAAATTAAACCAAGCAGTTTGCAAATTAGTATTTAAGTTTTCGATACTAAGCTAAGAAGTGCGGATTTAAAAAAAATTTGGAAATTAACCCATAAGGGGATGAAATAAGGGATGAAAGTTTGAATGAAAATTAACCAAATTTTAAAGCTAGCAGTTTTCAATTTCGTGTTTGGGTGTATGGTTGAAAAGGATGAAGAACCTTATTCAACGATTTTCTTAAATCAACCCTTAAGGGGGTAAATATCACCGCAAAACTATAATTTCCGCAAGCAAAGCTGCGGGCAACAGCTCGTAAAATTAATAAAACAATGGAAACACTAGTATTTTTTTCTAATTCTGAATAAGGATTGTTTGTTTTCAAACTGAAAACCATTTCATTAATAAATTGTATTAGGTATATCATACTTATTTTATTTATTACACAAAGGAATATATTATAGAAAGCAATTACCTACATTTAATACATTAAATAAATGACTAAAAATCAAATTTAAAAGTGATTTTATAGAGCATATTAAAAATAAGACAATGATGTTGTAACAAGCAATGAACCAGCACGCATACAAAAGACGTGCGCTCCCACACGGGACAATTTATTGCCTATACGATAATTATGCGGATTTAAACCTGAAGTGCGGTGCTTTACGGCTCGGTTTACGGTTCTTTACGGTTTCTAAGCATTGAGCCATTTTGCGTTTTGTTACCGGACCAGTGGGACTTATTCCGCGCACTGGAATAATCGTAGTAAAACGATTGGCGCTCATTGCAATTGTAACCAGGGACACGTTCGCCAAGTTTGAAGTGACTGCAATTTGTCTCATCCGACGTATTTCAAGTAGATATGATCGTGTGTGCGACCGATGCTTGCATAAATTTATCACAAACAGATGTGGATTTTTTGTCTCCCTCGCCCGGGAGGTGCCGTTCACCTGTTACTCCGCAATGTTTGACGCTTCCATACGATTTTTTGCTGAAATTAAAAATTCGATAGCACATGATCGATCGAACGTGATCCGAATCAAATGGAGTGTACTCGCCTCCAGTACAACGGTTGAACAAGCTTTATTGCCATTTAAATTTTTATCATGTTAGGTATCAGCTGGTAATATTTGCGTTGTCACGCGTTTAAAGTTCATTACTTTGGTTATTACTGGAAAATTAGTATCTTCCTAAATTAGTAATTATTCCACCACCAGTAGCATGTAATGCATGGTACTTAAACTTTTTATTATCGAAATTGACGATGTTCTTTTGACAAAATGTACTGCTCTGAATGATACTGGAAGACAAGCCTATAAGTTAATACCGCCACGATAAATAAACATGAATTTTAATCAAATTTGCTATAGGCAGATGCGCAGACCGGCGACTTATACGGCAATAACGAGTATCGTCCGGTAGCATTGGCACTTTTGCCTTCGGTTAGCAAGAACGTAAGTATTGCAGGAATCACTCATTAACTTATTAAGATGATAATTTATGACCGCGAAAAAGACAATTTCATGCTCGCTATAGACTTTTTGAATTTACTACTGTGCTTTTTACTGGAAACCGATATAGGGCAACAATTGTATGAAGAAATAAAAAGTAATATGCCGTCTTTTGATGAAGCAAAAAGAGTTATTGTCTATTAACATTATTCATACATCAAAGGCGTGCGGCAAATGAATACAGTGGTTCAAAAATACCTTTTAAAAACTTTAAACACAATGAAGCATATACAAATTAGAGGTCGATAGATAGGTACGTGAAAGTACCTACAGATTATTAACATTTTATTAAAGCGTTTGAATTCTAGAGACTTAACGGAAATCATAAAAAAAAAATATTAACTACTAGTGCGTTAGTAAATAAATTGATATATTATTTATTAGTGAAATGAGCAAAAAATTTGAAAACTAAGAATAAATCAAAAAATCCTTCGCAAAATAATTTTGTTCGCCTTACTCACTAATGAACTCATGAACTTAAATTCTATTTCAATCCCTCTGGTAAAACAAAATAGAAGCTTTAAATTTTTCAATAAGCGTGTTACATAACATTCCGCCTATTATTGAATTAAAATCCAGTTCCTCCACACAGTATACCAGATTAGAAATTAGGAACAGTGAGTCTGAAGCTCAATATTAACAACACAGTCTAGCTCAGTTGTATTAGTACGGAATGTTTCACTCGACCTACTAGTTAGCTGGTAGCTCAACGGTGCGTATATCTTAACGTAAATCAAAGGAAATATAACGGTCTCGTCAAATGCTTCTGTTATGAAGCTAGATAAGCGAATACGAATAAAATTATTCTTTGATATTCCGACGTTGGACTGTACATTACAGAACATTATATGGCTTGTAATGATTTAACTCTTTGATTACAATCTCTTCTATTACTTATTATCATCTTAGTATCAAGTAGGTACTTTTTGTAAGTCCGAATTAGAAACGTTTTCAAGTTCTAATATTGATCTATTTTAGCGTAATAATTTTATTGTGTTTTGGTGAACTGAATTTCTATACAATTTCTTTTCTACTTTCTTATATCTCTTTTAGTGAAGAGCCACGTTTCGAAATTTCATTTTGTTTTCTTGCTCTAAGTCAACTTTTGTCAGAGACCTTCAGATAAACCAAAATATTCTGCCTTTTATTTCCTCATCAACTTACTTTGGAACAAGAACTAGAGAACTTAATTTTAAAAAGAAATCCACGCATTGGGGTATTGAGCCCTTTATTGAATACAAAC
>LGAG01000003.1:1713730-1731195 GCA_001278395.1 Lerema accius
AAATGTCGGCCGGACACTAAGCCACAAAGGTTCAAACCCCTTTCACAAGCACAAACAATTAAAATTGTAACAAAAAATGAACATCCGTTTTTTTTAGAGTCATAATAAAAAGCAGGCAGGTAAAAAGATTCTCATTATTTTATTTCTCTACATAGATGTAGAGCCTGCAACTTAGAACAATTTCAACGATGACCATGGGCGGCAGGGGTTGGGGGCACTGTCAGCTCGTTTGCTATCTTAAAACCATAAAAAAATCTATTAAAAAGGAACTTATAAGTACTGCTAGATGGATGGATAGGTTTCAGAGTACATGACGATTTCAACAATTCTTCCTGATACCTACTTCTTCGCAATCAAAGCATCTTGTTAAAGCTCATACAACAGGAATGTTCGCCGAAAGCTCAAAGTTTGCGAGCATTCCGCGAGTAAAAAAGCTCGTACTAAATCTGCTCTTAACATATTTACCGTATAATTGAGAGCTTCCTCTTCCGCGCCGCTAGATTTACTACTGGACCATTGTAGATACATTTAGAGAAAAGTCGCTAAAATTACAACTTGTACGAAACAAAGAATGAACGAGTAATTTTATAAATACTGAGAAATAAACGGTTTTGTTAACTGGTAGTTATTATATAGAATAAAAAAAAAATTGAGGGAGAGGTGATTTTTGTACGTCGTACTTCTATCATAAACAAAAACTCAATATCACCTCATATTTTTAAAATCCGTTAAGCTGATAGGACTGAAGAACGTACCAAAGAAATTGACAAACATATGGTTAAAATAGGTAGGGAGGTACATATCCAGCACAGTCGGAAAAATACATTATAATCTAAAGAGCTTTGTAATTATTCAATAGTCAGATAATATTACACTCAAAACCTCATACTAGAATGTTCTGGATCATTGGTACACAACACTAAAAGACAAGGACACAGACTGTGAATGTATTTCCGCATCGCTTTGAACCAAGCCCAACCTCAGCAGTAGAATTCTAAAGGCATCCTACGACGGTAAGTTCAGAAGCTTCTAGAACCGTGTACAGACAGACACGCAATCACAGTTAATATGCAGATTGGTACAAACGAAACGTAGTGGCGGTGGCCCTGAAACTAATGTGCGATTTCGCTGCTAGTCAGGTGCGCGTGCGCATTTGCACCAGGCGATGGAAAGCTGCTCGAATAAGGTGGACCGATTTCTATATCTATGTTTTGCATGTCATTCTTGATGACTAAAACCTATCAATAAGAAATTGGTGGATGTTTTGAATGGTTAATTTAAATGTTTTGCTGTTAAATAAGGTTAGATAGTTTGTAGGTTGATAGGCTTAGTAGTAGTAGGGTAGGTGCCTTCCCATTTAAACTCACTAAAGTGGGATGCATTTCTCTTTCTCATTTTATAATCCTTTCAAAATTGATCTTAAATGAACTTTTGAATTGATCTGAAAATCTACATCATATAGAATGTTCATAGCTCATTGTCACAATTTGTATAAGTTGGTTCAAATTTAAATTAAATTCAAGTACCTGAGTATATTTGCGTTTAACAATAAGATGCATTATGCTATGTATGTCAGTGAAATTGTTATTTTATTGTAGGTATTATATTATGCTTATGAGATCAGACGGTTCCTCGACTGCATCTGAGCGCATTTTTGATTTACGGTCATTTAAATTGATGCGTTTACAAATGCAATCGTAATTGAACTTCAAAGATACAGTTCAAAGCAGCATGATAAGATTCGCATATTAATTGGTAGTTATTCAAGTCTCAAGGTGACTCTTGAGGCAAAAACAGAATCATATCAAACCCATGATAGTTGGGAATATATAGCGGGAAAGATTATAATAACACAGAGGAATGTTATTGAAAATAGAGGTTATCGATCGAAATTCTTGGTAATTGTCTTTATAAAATTAATTATTATTGCCATCTAACTTATTAGATTTAAGTTCAGGTAGTATTCAAGTTCAAGATGAAGTTATTAAGTTATCAACTCAAATTCAAAGGATAGGTATTAAGGTCAAGAAAATTTGTTTTGTTATGTAAAAATATTAGGTAGGTACCTATCTGAAACTATGTAGGGTAAAACCCGGATAGTTGCCCCACTTTTTGTAAAAGCTGTATATTTCTAAAATATGAACTTTCTGAAAATTATTCAGGGTGTATCTCAAAACATAGGTCTTTTGTCTTCCATAATAGCCTATTTTTAGACACATAATTACTATAGGTTCTGAGTAAATATTATTTTATTGGACCTCTTAAAAGTGGGATAGTTGCCCACTATGGCGGATAGTTGCCTAGCGCGGAAAATGCTTCGGGGGATACTTGCCTCGTGCGGGGATAGTAGCCCCGGTATGATTTTATTATGAAATAAAAGAAATTTAAATCAATTAAAGTAATCATTATTATTAAAATTTTATTTTATTTAACAGTCATCATAATTTTCTTTAAAATCGAACGAGATCTTTAATATTATTTCAAACACTAGGTACATAACACCACATACCTACACACACGTACATAATCTCACATAGTTTACAGTTTTAATAAGTAAAAAAATCTTTATAAATTATTATAAAATATGTGCAATTATCATAAAAATCAACAACTAGGTAATCGACTTTGGTATTAACTTTACTTTTTCCTACAAATTAAGGATTCTAACTTTGAACATAAAATATGATGCAATAGTTTTTAAATGTTTTACAAGTTTCATATATCTACCTAATCACATCCGACATAATTATCTCGCAAAGTTATCAGTCATTAAAAATTTAAATTAAAAAAAAACTTTAAAGTTAATGTAAATTAGTATAAAATATGTGCAATTATCTTAAAAAATCAACAACTTGGTAATCGACTTTGGTATTAACATTACTTTTTACCACAAACTAAGGATTCTAACTTTCAACACACTTATTTACTTAATCACTTTAGGGGCAACTATCCGCAAAAGTAAGTAGGGCGACTATCCTTTTCGATAAGGATACTTGCCTTTTTTATTTGCGAAATAAATAAAAATGATTAAGCAATAAAACTTAATAAACAATGTACTTTAAACTCTACTGCATCCAAACACACAAAAAGTTGACTACAATCACGGTCAGTTTAAAAAATACTCAATAGAAATGTCTGACCAATATAATTATAACGCCCGACAACGTTACGCCGCGGAAGATTTTTACACACCCTGGCTAAACACACCCACCTATTCCGATGGCTTATGCGGCACCGAGGCCTGGGCGAAGGCCACTACGTATTGTAATAAAGCATCAACGCAACATATTGCTCTAACCTTATAAAATAAGAACTGTGGCAACTATCCCACTGGGGCAACTATCCGGGTTTTACCCTATATTATTGAAGCACCTGTTTTACCTACTTAAATTTATTTTGCAAGTGATGTTGTCAAAATAGGCAGATAACACCTTTAATTAGAAACTTAGGTACCTACGAATTTACTATTTAGTATGCAAAAAAAGTACTTAATTTCCATTTCGGAATTTATGTTATCTAATCGGAATTTTAATTACCAACAATTTATAGATTACCGATGCTCACGACAATCAAGCTTAAATTTAAAGTAAATTTTGTGCAACCATATTCAAATAACCGGACATTCGACGGTAAATAGTGGTTTTAAAATTAAGTGGATATAATATGCAAATTTAATAGATAAAACTACAAGCTTTATGTAACGAATTCTGAGTACCTACTACAATGACGTGTAGAAATTTTCTTATCACAATCAAACAACGTAAGTAGGCAATTAAATTTACGCGAGACATTCTCGGATTCTTTTACGCAAAATTACGTACTATATTTCCCGCTTACAATAGCGTGTATTACTTACATTAAGTACATAAATATTATTAATAACGTATCTCACAACGCTACCGAGGCTGAAGTTTCATTCGTTCACAAAAGAAAAACCTCGCTCGATGTAACCTATGCATCGCCATCTATCTTTTTCCACAAAAGCCGGACATTATTGTTCGGTCCAAACACACCTAAATCTTCGGAAAAGTAATATATTTTCGTTTTGCCCAGTGCGGTGTACGCTACATAGACGCTAGTCAGTTTGGTTCGCTACTTTTCTGTATCTACTAATGTTTTATACATTGCCCGTCTACGTTGAAACTTTACTGTGCCACGCGCACAATCCTGCCAATGGAAAAACGCACAAATTTTTCTTGGTTTAGATCGTATTTTCTAGAACCTATGCAGTTTCGTTTACGACTGTTTCTAGCAAACATTACAATTGATGTGAGTAGCGTATGCCTCGCCGGTACTGCGATAAAGTTCTATCTGATTCGGATGTACAATCTGATATCTTTCTTAATGCTTCAAGCATACGATTCATTTTAGAGATAAGTTATTGAGATGTCGAATACGTTATCTTCGTAAGCGCGAAGACAATTTGTTTGTGTGCAGTAGACAAACTTGTAAATTTGTATAAATGTGACATTAAGATTGTGTCTCATATAGCCCAAGGCACTTCATTGTTTTAGAATAATGACGAATACTTGACGTTTGAGGGTTAAGTTCTTACTTTAGGGGTGTTACATGATTTTCAGTCACATTAACCGTTTAGTTGTTATTAACATAATCATTATAAGAACCATAATCTACTGTGCTGAGTACTATGAATTACAACACTAACGTAAGTAGGTACCTAATAAATATTCTCGTCTATATTTAATTTTTAAAAACAATAAGTTAAACTGTAAATGCGTAATTATGCAAGTAGGTAGAGATAAATAAGAATTGATCTTTTCAAATTGTTTATAAATGATATCAACCGGAATTTCGTTAGTCATTACCTATATCTTTGTTTCGTAATCGAGAGTCACGTTTGCTCCTCAAGAATATAACCCAAAAGTAACAATATACCTACTTACATCATAAACAAAACAAAACCATCTATTCCGTTGTTAATGCGTTGATCTAAAAAGTTTTCCGTTCTCGGTATTACGTAATGGACGTGCGTAATTTGAGAATAAGCCCCGTAAAGCAGCGTCAAAATATGTAAAGATTTTTATCTTTTCCGTAAAATGGCTTGGGAAAAAACATAAAGAAGGTGGTGTCACCTGATCCCGACAGGCGAGATTTATCGGGCACAGTGTGGCCACAGCCTTAGGTCCACGAGTTATGATGCTCGGAAATAATTTACCTACATGTGACAAGAAAAAAGTTAGAGGATAATGATCGCGATGACTCAGTGCGCTCTACTCTTATCATTTTTAATTTTAGCTTCAGTTCGTTTGTTTGGAATACCGTGTGAAATAGTTTTTTAGTTGAGTTTTTTAGAATTTTTTATTGTATGTCTACTACCTACTTTAAGTTAAATGTGAGATAATAATGAAAATTTCTGTTAATAATAGAAAATAAATTAAAAGCGGACTGCTAAAAATCCTCGCCTCGTAGGCATACCTAATATAAAATCATATAGTACCTATATTTACTTCACTCACAATGTGAGGGCTAACAGGCGAATCTACCACGCTGGCCAAGTGCACTTTTTTTCTATTACCGATGCTAGCGATAATTGAATCATAAATTTATATAGGTATGTTTACACGTAAGTATTTAAACTCTCCACGTATACATGTGTCTACACGTGTACGTATATTGGTAAAATAAAATTGGAAGGTACCGAATATAATAATAATAATTTAGCAAAACTCTACCACCAAGCGCTCGACTTCTATCACCTATAACAACCTTCTGATCTGTCACTATTACCTAGATTAGGAAGTTTTAGAAATGACCTAATAAAGCCTGAACCTACCAATTAACAGCATTAATAAAAAAAATTATAAGGCCTCTAAACGTACCTCTAAATACCCAATTCCCGCCCAAAATATAACGTCTGAAACTTCAACAAGATGCAATTTAAACTAAGCTTTACTGCGTACATTTTAAGGTTGAAATTGCACTGGACATAAATCGAAGTTATGCCATTGTATTTGGCGATGAGGAAAGCTCAAGTAAAGTGGAAGAAGTCCCTGAGAAAATTGGCACAAGTGGTTTTAGCTACGCTGGGAACGCGCGACGAGGTTGTGTGCGGGCGGGTGGCAAAGATTAACCGCAGAATGTTCAATGTAAAATACTTAAGTTTATGGATAATTCACTTTCGGTTCTCTGATGCAAACATAATAAAAGAAAAACAAAACAATGCGTCGATGCTTGCGATGTTGTTACTGATCGTTGTGTTTTGAAATAGGTACAAACTTTTATATTTTAGTTTTTTATAAATATTATTATGCAAATTCAATTATAAATTATATTTTATGTAACTAACGCGACGAAATGTGAAGTTATTTATTTCCTTTAGGGTTGCGTTTATTAAGTTTATTGTAATAATTTAATATGATCAACACAAATTAAAATCAGTCATTTTTAAGTTGATAAAACCAGCTAATATAGTTAGATACCTTTACTTACAAAGTAGGTACGGAAGAAATATAAAAAAAATCGAACTTGTCGTAATTTTTCCCGAATTTCAAACCAAATATTACCTATCATAATAATATTATGGTAACTAACAAATATTCATTTCAATAATACTGTATTTAAGGAATTTGGGTAGTGCCTAATATCGTCCGAAACCAGATTTTAATGTTCTGAATGTAACAGCTCTTTGACAAACCGTAGGGGTGGCCGTCGAATGTTCGCCCAGAGATAGGGCTCGCGACAAGATGTATTGCTGCTTACGAAAAATTTTCAACAGTCTCCTCTATCGGATTGGCCCGAACGGAAAATAAGAGGGGACATCGACAAATAAATGAGCGCTGTAAATATCTCTATGACAATAATACAGGTCAGCAATAGATATCTTTCAGTAGATAGTACCATGTAGGAACAACAAGAAAAAAGGGGCCGTTTGATGACAAAAATGCGATAAAAGGCGTAATCGATCAATAAATTACGAGTTGCAAAACATTTGATGTACGAGGATTCGTGACGTACGATTGATTTGATAACACAAACTTGTCTATCAGGAAGGAAGTTATATTGGATTTGTTGACTGTCTTGATTAATAG
This sequence comes from Lerema accius, assembly GCA_001278395.1. Lineage (NCBI taxonomy): Eukaryota > Metazoa > Arthropoda > Insecta > Lepidoptera > Hesperiidae > Lerema > Lerema accius. The sequence goes on from LGAG01000003.1 coordinate 1,720,780, forward strand.
GTATGTTTTGACTTAAAGAAAACAAATAATGTGCTTAGCTAAAAAAAATAACATTAAATAGTAAAAGGTTTGAGTTTAATATGTAAGTGTCGGTTAAGGAGTAATTTTATAATAACAACTTATTTGGCATTTTTTGTAGGTATTGTTTGCGAATTTCTACTTTATGCTGTCTTTAATATGCTGTACTTGAATGTAAAAATCTATGTAGACCTATGTAGTACCTATAAAAAGGTAGGTACTTACTATATTAAACCTATAGTAGCTATAGAAACATAAAACAAGAATCTTCAGTCTTTGTTCACTGAATTTCATCATGCGCAAAATACGCAATATAAATGCTAACCGAAACGAATTCAATTAATAATCCAAATCACACGTTCCCAGAAACCGTCGCGGATTTTTCTTTCAAAATTTATGTCCGCAGCCTCCAGAGGGCGGTAGGGAGGTGGGAGGGGTGCGACTTCATTTCGCCCGCGTCGTTTATCTTAAGAAACATAACTCAGGGACGAAGTCTCCGTCAACTTATTCCTATTCTCTCGACTAAGCGTAAAATGGATATGTTTTACTTTTTCAAATTGTCTCTCTTGTAGTTTAGTAGCTTGGTTCGGCAGCTACGAGTATACCTACCGTCTGAGCCCAAAAAATAAAATGTCATCACACGTTTTATTTCATTGTACTTTATTACTTACATCATCTAATCAGGTACATGTATTCTTTACATAATTAATTACAGGTCTGTTAATTACCTATATCAGTTTGTGAGGATTGATGTTCATAAACGACGACGACGACGAACCGTACCGCTTAATGTTCTAATAACTAAATCGTTGCAATGACAAATCGCCAATCGCTAACTCGCTCTACAAGACAACTAGATATAATAAGCGATACCTACTATAGGTAGCGTAGGTAATCCATCATCGAATGAATGTACCCAACTAAATCCTTTTCACAACGAGTCTTCTGTAATGAACATTCTATAAATGTGTACGACATACCGAAATATGACGGTTAAAAGCTTCCTTATTGACTGGTAGATAATGGCCGAGTCCACTTACTGGCACACAGAGCCGTATTAAATACTTTTCTCTAACGTTCCTCGGAGGGGAGTAATGAATGCGGATTATTTATGAGCCGCAGACTGGATGACGACCGATAACGTCCCTCCCAATATCATATCGCTATTACATTCGGTTACTGAATGACTAATGGAACTTCTGTTTCTGTTTCTAGCCTTTGATAAGTATGCGTTGGGAAAATCATTAGTGATGGTTTTGGGCGTAGATTACGCAATGTATTTTGAAGTTGGTTAGTTATATAATTTGGTGTCTGTATAACTAGTTGCCCAGCCTTATATTTCGTCTTTAGCTTCAGTAATTTGATGTTATATCTTGAGCTTTATGTCATACTTACATATTCTTATTTTTATTGGTACTACTTAGAGTTACAAATGAGTCATGTCTCTTGATAATACTATTACTAAGAATTGTGAATCAGTTAATTTCCATTTTGATTTAATTTTATTGCAGTCTATACGGAAAAAAATCTTAACTTCTTTTAATACTGCCTACGACTAAGATTGTCCGAAGTAATTAGATTGGAGACATATATTACAGCGAGCTATTAAGCCCAGAGGAACTCCGTAGACGTCACGCTTCGGCCATCCTTAACCTATCCGATAATACGTACAACCAATACGTCATTTGACGCAATAACGGTCAAACAATAAATATCGCTTTGCGCAGACAACAGCGCAAAGTAATATATGAAGTTAAGAATAAATAGGCAATTTAGTGCGGGACTCACGTTCGCCCGAAAATCGCCGAATATTGCCGAGGACTACGGTATTTCCATATCGTATCGCGATTCGTGGGGTGCGTTTATGGGGTAAAAATTAAGTCGCGGACGCAGTTTAGTGTTGACTTTCAATTGGCTAATGGCTAGTTGAAAGTTTGAAGGTTTTGTATGGTTAGAGATGGCGTTTATTGGTTTATGTATGTTTTCGCTACTGTGTTACTTACCGTTAGCAATAGTGCTTGTTGCATATATTTTGTTGCTTGTCAATTAGAAGTCTTAAAATTATATATGGAGATATTAAGAATATCATAGTCCCAAATTAAGACTGAACTCTACCGTACAGTGAGCTATAATATAAAACTATGACTCAAAATGAGAAATTGCACAATTCTTGCTCGTTGAATCGCACGTGACATTTTTAAATCTAAATTACAGGTAGTATAAATCCGTGAAAGTACAATCGTATGTAAAAAGATTCGAGTTAGGGGATAAATTCGCGTAAGACCCGATAGAAATGAGAGTATTCCCATTAAATCTTCCAGAAGGCTGATAGGTGGCGCCGCTAAGCAGCGAAAGACGCGAGAAAACACATTTTAATAAGGCCATCGAAGTTAGGTTTTTGTAACTTGTGCTTAGAAGTTTTGATACCTTTTGATCGTAGAATCAACACAAACCTCAGAACGTTGTATGATGACAAAAGACGATCATTTGGAGTTATCTACAAGTTTTTCACTAAAATTTTTTGGTCTTTACTAAATTTTTATGGTCGTTGTCACAGGCCAGTTAATGACTGGTCGTTGCAAGATGAGGATGCTTTGGAGGATGATAGACATATAGGTAATATTTTATGCTATAGACATGTTACATTTCTAGAAGAACCCAAAAATGTGGTATGCGCTATCGTCTCTACAATAATTATATGCTGTCTTGTTCTTACACGAAGGGAAGCCTTTTTAATAACGTACCTACGTAGGTAATTAGCATTTGATACAATTAACGATAGTTAAGTTTATATTTTATGATAAATATATAACGGCCATGTAACGTTTCAAATACCAAGACTTCCCGAGCTAAGTAAGGTAGGTATTTCAGCGGGGGTGCGAGAGTACGCGAAACGAAATGTGGCTTTAAAAATTTGGAACACAATCCGGCTATTTGTCTTTCCAACGTCTCTTATAAATCAAGGAATAAAGCAGCCAACAATGCTTTATGGCGGAAAAAAGAACCTACATAAGACGGAGAAATAGCATACAGACCTTTGCACATACATACATTATGAACGTTAGTGTTGCGTAAGAGAAAGGATCATAATAACAGAACTATTGGTAAATTAATTTAGTTCGTAATACGTAAGTAGTAGGTAGATAAGTAATAAATTTACCGTTTGTAGACGATCAGAGAATGGTCTCTTAGGATGAGAATGCTTTATGATCAATAATCAAAAAATATTATATGTATGTTGTACCTATATAGAAATCTGTGTGTTTTGTTTTCTTTAAAATTCAGTATATTTAAATCAACTACTTAATAACGTAACTACCTACTTTAAATTAATTATTCGATAAATCAGCAACTGATTTTTCAGTAAAGAACCCACTAAGTAACAGCGTCACCTATTTTTATTTTTACACTTACAGAACAACACCATTACACGAAAATTTGTACCTCTATGAGTGTCAATTTATTTTCTAAATTATTTTTTAAGACACATACACATGCATGCATGCTTTGTGCATTTCTCCATGTAAAATATGTCAAATCATTAACTATAATTGTACATTCCCTCACATAATATTATATATAATGATTACTCGCAGCGCTCACTAAAAATCCATATACGGCAGCCATTTTAATATCCGACGTGATTATTTAACGCGCGTCACATCCGTCCGCACTACTCGACGCATTCGCAGAGTTATTACCGTGTAACGCACTATATCACGCCGAATTTACGAGAACCTGAATATGATAGATTTTCAATCCAGCCTCCATAATATACGGCGAAAAACGCGCCGCTGTCAAAATAGAGAAATAAATAAACTTGTGACAACCAATTAATAACTCGTAAAGTGTCACTGTTGAGGACGATAAAAAAACTTCGTCGGATAAAGGGGCAGAAAAAGGCGATCACAATAGCAGAATGAGGAGAAAAACGCCTGTAAAAAGCTCCGATATCGTCCATAAATTTAGACGGATTCAAAACAAATCGCCCTTATTCATTACACGTATGACTTATTGCCGCGAGAGACCGAAAACATAATACACCTATATAGGGAACACAAAGGAGTAGTATCGGACTCGTTCATCTGTTTCGTGTTTACAAAAACAATCCATAAAGAATGCATTTTGCTTCATTAGTCACGTTCATAATATAACTATACGTAGATTACAAAAAACGTTTGAAAATGTAACGCCTATTAACGGCTTTGATGATTTTTTGCTACGTTGTTCCCTTAAGTACCTCCTAATTCATTTATAAATTATAAGTTTTGAATGTAAATAATGCATAACAATAATTCAATTGTAATTGAAATTTATGTGTAGTAAATTAATAGTTTTAAATAAGAGTAAGTTGGGTATAATTGCTTTACTTTTTACATTGTTCAACAAAAACCCCACAATCTGTACACATTTATAAAGAAATAAATTCAAACCTAAAAATGCAAATCGAATGAAGCTGCCTACTCAAGCATTTTATTATCAGATATCACATAACGATACCTTCATCAAGGCACGTAAAACGTTATGGAACGTCGAATCGAGAAATAAATGGCGTTTAAAAGTGTGATCCAAGATGTACAAAAAGAGGGAGAAAAAGAAAAAAAATCAAACGAAATGATAAATTTGCTGTTGGTTGTGAAAAAGTGAGCGTTTATTTATGACACTGGTGTGCATTGTAGATTGAACGAAGACCTTTATCAGATCTGGTTGGAGGACTAACTTGACTTCAACTTGGGTCGGTAGATACGTAACGTACCTACCTTAGCTTTGACAAGCATAATTTTTCCAGCTACACCTCTTTACTTTGTAAACACCTCAGTAAATAAAACTCGTTTAAGATTTTTCAACTTTGTAAGAATATAAAAATTTGTATAGTTTAGAAAGAGCTAAATTAGTGTCTAGTACCAAATCGTATTAAACGTAAATTTCATAATGGATCACGTTTAATTAATGTGAAAATCAGCATATTGCCAGACCCGGCCTATCTAGAGGTGTATCTCTCGCGGTAACTTTAAATTAGGTAAAGAAAGAATTTATTATTCTCCAATCTCTCTGAGTCCGTCCACAAATCACTGTGCTCCTTTGAATGTAATTGAAAATACATTACGCAACCAAATTAAAGTGGAAAGTGGTACAAGTTAGTAGAAAGGGCGGCAGGTGGGACTCCCGCGACATCTCCCTACCCGCGGAATGTTTTGGCATAAAATATCGTTTCAATTATTTACGTGAAAGATTTATAGCACTTAGAAAAGTGCGCCGAGAAAAAACTGCGAGAGACGTGTGCAGGAAAAGTGTTTTTCTTGGGAAAACTTATAATGGCTATGAGTGTAGGGAAAGTTTTTGAATCTCTTTTCTATGGTAATTTGTTTTGGGTTTACTTATAAAGATATTACTGTGTACGTCGGTTTCTTATTGAATAATTAATGATTAATTGGATATTGAAATTTATGGGTGTTTTTGTTGAGTTCAGTACAAAATATTAAACTTGCGTAAGGCTTGCACAACAGCACTCGTTTATTACTCAATAAAATATATTTTTCAGTAAACGCAGATTTTTACGAGTACATACAACATTAATAAATATTAAGAAAACAAACTTATAAATATTCAATAATAAATAACGTCACACTGATGGTAATTTATGACCACAAGAAATTCCAGTTGCTTCTTCTAAAACCGGTGGTAATCGTTTACCTTAGCAAGTGTTTATGGCTATAAATTCTTAATTCAAATTAAAACAAAAAGTTTCCAAGTACGCATGTTTAAATAAAATTCATAGAATAGTATTGAGATTCATTATAGAAACAAAAAAAATCGCATCTATTTTACAGGTATTTTATTTGTTTTTTAATGTACTCAAGAATAGATGTATTAGGCCTTTTTTATATATAGTCACTTAAAATTAATATTATCTTTGTATTCCTTCAAGGTTTTAGTTTCGCAACGAAAAGAAGCCTATGTCAACCTACTAAGTAAAATAAATTTCAATGCTAAACCATCAAAGTCATTTCAGTCGTATTAAAGTAAAAAACGTTAATACAACATACACACTCTTGCATTTAACATACTAGTAAGTAAGTAAGTTAATATTTTATATCTCCTCTTACGTTCTAGAATCCCACTTCTAATTTCAAGATTAATTTCAGTCCTCATAGTTTGTTCAGCGTTAAATCTCAAGAACAACGAAGTGAGCTCACAAACAATGTTAATACGTGTGACATCGCCAGCGAAGTGCTACACGCATGTTTATTTTTCATTTACGACACTGCTGAGTAAACAGAATGTTACTCATTACGTATCGCGATAGACATTGATATCTGTTGCTATTGTATTGTACGAATTAATATATTTATAACTGTAAATAATACACCGTAAACTCTATATACGAAGCCGCACTTTTAACATTAATTAGTAAAATTAAACGTTTAAGATTACCTTCCTTTTATGGATCCTACAATTTCAAAACAATAATGAAAAATCTATCCATACACATTTGTGCATTTCTTAAACGGAAAATTATTTATTTCGTCTTAGGAACAAACAAGTAGGTACTTTAACAATTTTAGTCTCATTACAAAACAAAATGACATAGGTACCTACCTAAATTAAATTAGGGTACACTAATACAATTAGAATCATTTTTTAATTTATCAGTGTCTAATCCTATGGCAATTCCTAATGTCTCAATAAACAGCACCTATCATATCATCGAATTTGCTTGGTGATCCCCAAACATTTCAATAAGTCCACTTTAAGTAACCTGACACACTATGGCAACTGTTACATCACCATAAAGTATCCATATTCTATTAGTATACCTAACCAAGTCGCAGCGTATATGCGCGCGTGATAATCTTCACTAAAAATTTAATTGAAACTTGGAAGCGAGCGCAGATGGTCCGGTGTATTGTTGAGCCTTAACAGTTCCTTTGTATCGTCCAAATACGATTTATTCTCTATTATTATATTTGTAAAGTTGTTTATAAGTATCTCTCAGATTCACATTACTTCATTCATAGAGAATACAATTTTGTTTCTTACTATTTTCATAGTTTACCTATTTAGATTTTGCAGAATCTCTTCTATAAAATTAGTATCCACTCTAAAATTCATTATTTTTACGTTCTTTCTTATCTTTAGTTACTGCAATGCTTATGCTAAACAGGGTAGGTACGTCGATAAAAATCATGTAAAAATTGTATGTTATAATACCTAAATTGAAGCAATTAGTTATAGCTTTTTAATAACGCAGCTTTAACCAAGCACACAAATTCACCATCCTTATGTACAATTATGATAAACATCGGAGTCGCAGTTTGTTATAGCAGTATGGCTTACAAAAAGCAGTAACAAAAAAGGTGAAAATTCTGGCGCTTTAATAATTCGTTAATGATAAATAAACTCATAAATCGTGGAATGCGAGCGTGAATTTGTTTACAACAGATCCACATTTAAGATATCGCCGGCGCTTTGTCGCTAATCTCCAAACAACTTTGAAGCGAAAATTTTAAATCCACGAACGTTGCCCGGATTTTAATGAAGAAAAACTTATCGTAGAACGTTTTCACCGCTTTCAGCAGCTTTTGTTCGTAGTTAGCAGATTTAAGAAAAGCGGGACAGCTACAAAGTTGCTAATTCATCATGATCTTTAATACGCTATGTATTAAAGAAATAATTTTAGCGATTTTAACAATTAATCATGTATAAATTGAAACGTTTAAAATATATTATCAAATTCTCTATGTAACTCACACTTACTTTAAGAATTAAAGCACACACTAGAATAACTAAACCTAATTCTTCTATATCTAAATACTTAAAACAATGATTAAAGTATCAATAATTTCTAAACCTATTAACCCTCGTATCAGTGGCCAAAATTCGATCATTATTTTCTATTTACAAGCTTGGGCCGGCTTCTTACCAACCAGTATTCCGAAACTCATCCACATTTCAAATTAGGGATTCCTGGAAGACGAATTACGGAAGCTTAGCATCCTCAGCGCCCTTTAAAGGCATTATGCTGAAGCACGTAGCTGAATGTTTTCACGTACCCCCTCATCTTGGGACCAACCCCAAATATAATATATCTAACAAACTTTACATATATTTGTACCGTAAATCCTCGTAATGTATCGCTCTATTTTTGTTTGTTGACTCTAGATTTTAATTGAGAACGTGGTATTTGTTTAATGTAGTGTAAGTAATAAGCATGTATTTGCGTGTTTCAACTTGTGTAAGTGGGAAAATTATTTTGTAGGTATGCCTATAAACAAAAGTATTTAGGTATTTTCGTTAATACTTTAAAATTATAAAATACATTTAGTACTAAACGGTTCGGCAAAATATACCATATTAAGTAGGTAATCACTTAACATTTAAATTAAGTAGCATTTTTAGAGATATTGTCAAAAACTCGCTGTGTATAAAAGATTACCCATCTAAGTCTTTTATCTAAAAGCCCAGGCTTTTAAACAGACATAACGGCACTGTTCTATTTAAAACTTCTAGAAAAATTGAGACAAACCGGGTACGTAAGACGAATAGCGTATGACCGGGTATCGCGAAAATGGCCAATCTTTATCCATATTTGACTCGGTATATAAATTGATATTTATAAGTTGGAGGGACGAAGGAACGAGGCACGTTTAAAGGGATTCCCTTTATTGGTGTAGCGGTCGAAGGGCAGCCTGGATCTTGTCTTGCTTCACGTTACGATGATATACACCAGCCCTGGCTAACTTGAATACGTCGAAGGTATATTTATAGAGCGACGGAGGTAAAAAGGAATTATCGGCGCGGTCGGATGCCGAGGAAGCCATTATTATCCCTTTTATTGGTATAATATTTAATTTTGGGCCTTTAGCTAGTCCGCTGTAGTGGCAGTTACATATAAATCGCTGGATTATTTGGCGACGATAGATTGTCAGGACTTGCCATGATTACATACGGAGGTAGGATTTTTTACGGAGATAATATCTTTAGCTTTATACCTACCTACATTTGAGATATGGGTACTCTGTCCATATTTTTTTATATACGAGGTACTTAGTTATAGAAGGTATTAATTTAAAATGAATTAAAGATTTCCAAAACTATTCAGATAAACTATTTGTACTACGTACGCTTAATATTTTTACTGTATCTCCCACGTCATATTACGTCACGTCAGAAAATGGTTGTAATAAACATCAAACACCTAAGAAATCACCAATGCGTTTGGACAAAAAGAAATATTACAAAATAACTACCTACAATTCTAAAAATACGGCTTTATATTCCACACTTTCTTCATAAATAATTATTAGGAAGCTGAGAATCTATTCCCCGCATGAATTTCATAGAACAAGCGTACGTTAGTAATTTATTGTGATCGGCTGCAAGTTTCAGGACGGGTCAGAGGTGTTCAACGTTCGGCCGGCGCGCCGGGGCGGGCGGCCCGCAATTATCGACAACCTGGACCTAGAACTACTGAATGGACTCAGTATTATATACTGGATTATCTTAAGATATCATATTTTAGTTTACGTGTGTTTGCCACTGATCTCCTACTAAACGCCAGGACTGATTCAAATAAAATTTTGTAAGGTATTGCAGAGGAATCATTATTTTATATGGAAACTAGAAGAATGTTTAGTCGGTCCAGTCGTTTTAAATCAATTGATTTAAATCAAAGACAGATTAGTAGGTACCCAATAGTAAATGTGACGACCCCGTAACCTAGTTGGATAGTGTAGATAGATAGTAGGTAATATAGTTAGATAGTAATGTCCCTGCCTGCGAAGCGAATGGTCCCGGATTCGATTCCCGGCCGGGGCAGATAGGTATTTATGCGACAGATGAATGTTTGTTCTCGGGTCATGGGTGTGAGTGATGTGTTATTTGTGTTGTCCATGTCATCCGCGACATAGGAAATCCTACTGCAGGGATATGAGTGTGTTAGCGTTTGTACTAGGGTTGTTGCGGATGCAAAAAATTTGACATCCGCGGATGCTGATGCGGATGCGGATTATTAGAAGTTCACATCCGCGGATGCGGATTCAATGCGAATGCAGATGTCATGCGGATGCGAATGCGGATTTTGGGATTTAAAAAAGATAATTATTGAAAAAAAATTATTGAGATAAGGGGTAGATGATGATGATGATGAATTATTTTAATTTTAAGTTCATAAAAATCTTTGTTTAATAATAGCAATTAGCATTAGCACGTGGCACTCTGGCTCCGCCCACTTTCTTTACAATGACATGTAGTTACTTGTTGATGTGAATCCGCATCCGTAAAAACTCCGCATTGATTGATACGGATGTGAATGCGGATGCAGATGTCTGAATTAATGCGAATATTCCGCATTTGCGGATGTGGATGCGAATATTCGTAACAACCCTAGTTTGTACC
>LGAG01000003.1:1731395-1746140 GCA_001278395.1 Lerema accius
CAGTTCATAGCCAATACATATTTTTTATACCACATGTCCTCAAAGTTGAGTGCATGAAAATCAAAATCTTAAATACCTAAAATAGATCGTATTTTCTGAAGATATGCTGATAATTTCGAATGAAGTTATGTTTGGATATTGCAGAGCAACTATCTGAGAACACGTAGGTAAAAAAAATATTGAAATATCTGATCATTTGCATCCGCAAGGACACAAAGCAGGATAAAGGAGCCAAAATTCTGAAAAATCAAACAAAGCTCAAAATCTCGGAAACGGTGACACTTTTACTGAGGTCATTTTTTGACATGTGGTAGGTCGACCCTCGAGCTACCTCCCATTGACGTATGTCGTGAAACTTACGGGACACCCTGTATAATACAGCTATTCAGTAATTTGCCTACTGCTGAAATAGTATAAGGTAAGTAAATATTATTGAAATCTTACTGGCTTTGTAAGAATAGTATAATTTATTTAAATAGATTATTTGAAGCAAAATGTGTTCATTAATACACATGAAAAGTAATACGTTTAGATTGATGTTACTGTGTTAACGGTAGTTTTTGTATCCAAATAATCTGTTTAAATAATTATGTGACATAAATAATGAATATAGGTATTAATGCATACAATTTTACATAATTTTTTTCATAATCAAGAACGACATAATTGAAGCCAATACATTTTAATCTGTCCACATATTTTGATACACCTTTGTAAGAGTGATTCATTCTACATTCTTAAGAATGTGCGAAATGTTAGGTAATACATTTACACAAGTGTTCGAAATGACGCATGCATTATTGCGTAAATATTAAGTAACATAATTATGTAACATAAATACAGCTATTATAATAAAGTGTAGTTAAACTCTTCTAATAATAATTAAGGTGACGTTTATTTACGTAACTTAATGATGTCAGTAAATCTATGGAATTTAAATAATTTTCCATCAATTCTCTAACTGACGAGTTATGTGTAGAGCTTATTATATGTACTCCTACCTCCCTAATATGATAACCTCCCTAAGTTGTCGATTCCCTTTCAATTACTCTCACTACACGGCAACGTCGATACATCTAGCAAACAGCCAACAGAGCATTTTCGTGGCCTTCTGCATGCAAAATAAGAATAATGTGTTTGAATTTGATTATAAAGATCCGGGTGGATTTATGGGCGGTTCGTTTGAAAGGGTGTGTATTTATTAAAATGCTAATTTTCTCCGCCGCCTCTGGATCCTGCTATCGGGGTCCCGCACGCTTTGTGTACTGCTAGCAGATTTATTTCGTGTAGTCGGCGCCTACTAAAAGTTCTCGGTCGGATCTCGGGTCAATCTCATATCCCGGCTCAATTGAGGTTGAAGAATCTAATGTGTGATGAAAAAGCGCTAATGAAGTGAGCAACATAAACAGACCTTTGGTATACAGCTCGTAATTATTATACCTTATGGAGATGTATAATTAGAGTAATATAGACTACGATTTTGCTCATAGAAGTTTTAAAATTATTTATTAAAAATTATATTATTTCTTTACTTTTTGATTAGTATTCTGAGGTCATAAAATAAGACGTAACTATTAAAATGATTTCTTTTTAAGTATTCCAATAGTATCTACCTACCTGTTCCTACTTAGATATCAACCTAACAGGTATAAAGAAATGTTGATAGGTACTTACCTATGCATAGAATATTAAGTCGTCGTAAATAAAACTAGATTAAGAGAAATTTAATTTAGAATTACCTACACACTATAGCTGATAGAAATGTTTTAGATTTGGCGCCTAAACGTTTCTACTTAGTAAGAGCTATAGCTCAAAGAGTTAGCGTATTATGAATGGGGGTATCAGAACGCAAATTCAATCATGGTAGATTAAAGGACCCTTAATATTTTAATGCTTGACCACCGCCCGCTAACGGGGAATCGAACCCCTGAATGAAATATATATTATATAGCCGTATATCTCATCTCGGCTAATTGGGGTCGCTTAATATGGCTTACCGACGTAAGTACGTAATTTATATCCTTTTCCTGCAAGAGTATATGAACGTTACGCTACGTTTGTTCCTCTCGTAGTAAACATAGTACCTAATATTTCTTTGTTAAAAAGTCCGAGTAATGAAATGAAAGTTTTACTTCAAGTAAAATGAAATGAAAATTCGAAGTTGGTCTTAATATATTTTGATAGTTGAGAAAGTCAACGCAGTTGCTGTAACATGTCCCATATATGTTCTTGGAAGAGGTAGGGGAAATTACCTCCTAAGGAGACTTTTCTACTCACATTTTTATGTGACTTCTTATAATCGTTTAATGTTTACGTAATACATCAATTCTTTTGTTTTTTTCGCCTAGACATTGATGTAAGTATAGAACCAAGAATAATATCAATAAAGTACCTAAATAAAATCAGTGTAAGTAATTAAAACAAACTCCTACTGTCCTCGCGTCTTTCAAAGCTATCGTATCCAAATAAGCGACCGCACAAAATCTGAGCAAGCGATCTCTACGCCTTAACGCTGACGTTAACAACACAATTAAAAAGTCGATCATCTGTACCAAGCCCTAATACATACATTAAATTGAATTTTAAACCCTATCCCATTACAATAGGGTTTACAAACAAGTTTTAAAGACTTTGTTTTAAGTATAGTCTGATGTGTCCCCGCGGCTACGCACGCGAAGCAACGCGTCTCAATAAGGATGCAAAACAAAAACTAAACTTAAACTTCGTTTAACATGCAAATTTGAGAGTCTCCACGACAGAATGAGCGTCAATACTTAATTACTCCCTTAATCGTTCAATCTTCGTATTAAGATGTGTAGGCTCTGAAAATACACTAACACGAGATGATTTGATTGGTCGCTGTGCTGAACTTATGAGACTAAAATAACTTGTTTAAAGTAACACGTATTATTAATTTGTTATTGAAAAAGTTACACACAATCGTATCTAAAAGCATCAAAAACATGTAGGTACAATTGTATTATACGGCAATGACTGCGCTTATACTGACTTTAATATTTTTTAACGACTTGCCATCTGAAAGTAGGAGGATATTATATACAATTTTATAAGTATTTAACTAGGTAAATTAATCCCGTAGATCTACTTATTTTTGTAAAAGTATTTTGTTAAATAAATGAGTTATTATTGTGATACCAGTAGATAGAGCTGTTTTGTCTATAGCATGAATAATATTTCATTTATGATGTTAGTTAAAAACGCACATTAATTGTATCTGTCAACAAGTCAGTGTCGCAAAAAAAATGTTCAACCTGACTTTTTTTTTTAGGTTTCCAATCAAACATAATTGGTTATGGCGATTGTAATTTATGGTGTTATTAAACTCAGTTTTTCATTTAATTAAACATGGCCATCAGATTGATGGTATCAGAATATAGATAAATTAAATTTTTACTTCAATAATATACACGTATTACTTAATTAAGTTATAAATTGTATGAGAGTCATAAATCAAAATATCTAATTAAAATCAGATTACTAAAACGCGAGGCGTGGAAGGATGCAGATTTGTGAATCACAGGTATACTTTGCAGTGCAAGATTTCTTTACAATTTTATTTAGGAGTTTCTATTAAATAATTACTGTTACAGATCACAATTTCCCTAAAATAGTTGGTCAATATACCTACATCGTAACAAAAACCTGACTGCCTAAAATTTTAGTGAGTTAGATAAAGCGCAAAAATTATTTGTATAGGTAGCTACTGTCACTTCCTATAATCAACGTACACACACAAACATTACATACATACATACATACTCTCGAAAAAATATTCAACATTGTACCTAATAACCTAACTACTTAGGTATATTTGTAGAAATAAACGATAATATTGATATTATCATTAAAAACATTACCCTCCTATTGCAGGCGGGTATAAACATCGATGACTCGCATTCAGTTTGCGTCGAAGCGGTAAGTATCGCGTGCGACCGACTACGGACTGTTTATCAGATTCGTACGCACACGTGACAGCGAGTGAGCGAGCAGACGAGTGCTACAACTGGACATTGCTTGTTTAAAGAAGACTTCAAACTACATATCTCACCTATTACCTATATAAGTGACATGTAGATCATGTTCTAGAACATGGGTTACTTCTGACAAGTTAGCTCATCTAAGTGGAACGACGATGCCATACTGGCATTCGGATCATGTTCTAGAACATTCGAATACCTAGTTCTTCAAGTAGCTTAACGACTGCCTGGCAAAGATCACAAAAAAACAAAATTGCTTCAATTTTTCCCAGTTAGTTATTGGAGATTAAAGCTGTACCTACTTCAAACGAAGATAGAGTATTTTTTCATACAAGCTTTGGCATCAATATCAACCCTAATTTTAAACCAATATTACAACTAGACAAATGACTGGTTACTCTGCGTATGTAATGCAATTGAAATGATTTATACCTGACGTTATAATCAGAATCGCTACTAAGTGCACGAAAACACAATTTCGTAGCAACGCCATACAAAAAAGATAAGCGAAACGATATTCGCGTCATTTGTTGCATGTTCGTGTATTGTAAAAATTTTACATTTGAATAATTCACGTACCTACCTAGAACCTAGTAATATCTATTAGTGACAGATTTACTTTCGCATATTTAAAATGTAAAACGCAAAAATAATATATGGACATAAATGCTTCGGTTTGTGAAGGTGTTTGATGAAAAGATACAGAGAATTAATTCGTTGAAAAGTCTGCTTCTTTATTCAAAATTGCATAGATTAGGAGTCAAGTTTGTAGACGATTTTCGACCATAACCCACTGTCAAACTGTAGACATCGTAAGGTAAACGACGTCCAAAAATATGGCATTGGATTTTCACATTCACGGAACGTTTTTGGACGCATCGTCAATGGCGGGCTTTAGACAGCGAGGTAAGACAACTGGTAGGTATTGAGAAGTGGAAAAGAAATACCTAACAACACAAACCCAAAATTATATTTAGAGGTAAACTCTTAGCTTGATTAATTATCCTTTTCTTACCCAAACAAACAAACCCGAACGCTAATTTATTTTCAGACGAAACGGATGTTTTATTTGGCTGAGAAACTTCGAAACAGACCCATCAAATCGTTACAACCGCATTATACATTACAACGCTAAAATTAAATTAACATATTGAAATCTTGTAATTTATGTTGTATGTTCGCCAACGAATAAATCATCGGTAAGCCAGAAGTTACTTTATTAGATCGAAGTTACATAAGCTATACATTTTACCTTTCCATGGCCGAGCTTTGCCAATTATTCTAACTGCGAGTCGAAGAGTACCGACTTCGCTACGGATATTATATCTCTACATACTTGCTACCAAACTGAAAATAATCAAAACTTTGCTCATAAAAATCCAAAACAAAAATGCATTATTCATGTTCACCACTTCGCGTATCTGAAGCGCCAGTGTAAACAGATCTCTGGCGACTCGATTTGTTTGTAACAATAAGATCAAAAAAGAGGGGTTTTGTGTACCAGTGCGGATCTACGTAAGCTGGACATTAACACCATTCGCAAGGACATCCCGAGGAAAGTATGAAATTGTCTGAAAATACATAAATATTGTATTTAGGGGACGAGTATTACATGCGAATAAATCTGATTAATAGGTTAGGTCAAGTAGGACATAGACGTAGGTAAAAACACGTTGTATAGCAATCGCTTGATTTTTGCTACTGACTCATTTGCCGTTTTAAAATTTCAAAATATACTGGACGATAGCTCACTGAAAAATTCAATAAATTTTAAAGTGATTTACTGAAACACAATTTCATCGTAATTGAACCCAATTCATTACTTCGAAATTTTGTTATTCGGACACGGTTTTAAATTATACATCCATCCATATTTCTTTCTTTATCTCTCACACTACATTAATTAAAGATTAAGACTAAAGCACGTAACACATTTGTTGCTCTGTCTCTCTTTAGCACTTAAATAAAAACAGAAAAAAAATAATAATAAAAGAAACGCATATCTAATTATGTATGGTAGAAACTGTTATTTCAGTCATAATTTTTACGTGATGGACCTTCTTTTATTAAAAAAATACCAGCTTTTTCCACTTGGTTCTTTAATAGTTATAAACACATACCGCTCCTGAGTGACTGTACCTACTACAAATTACCATCATCAAGAAGTGCTTTATGATATACCACAAACATTTTATCTAACGCATTTCTAAGTAGATACCTACTGAATTAGGTAGCATTCGTAACAAACATAAATTACAGTATACAAAACAGTATTTGCACTCTGAATCAAACAGTACAGCGTCTGCATTTCTCGTGTAGATTTATATGAACTCTATCAAAGAAAGCGTCGCGTTTCTGGCACTCATACCCTGCGTTCTTAGGAGCCTTGCACATTTACCAAGTAATAAAACTGATCTTTGAATAGGATATAGGTACACATGTAAGGACGGTAGTGTACTTACAAACATCTTGTCAAAAATATTTTCTGTCTCTTTTATATGTTAGTAGATAATTATAGAGAATAATAGTTTAATACTTCTTGTTAAAAAAAACGCATTTTTTATGTTGTCGACTAATCACTTATCCTTGGTCATAAAATCATTTATTAAAAAATCTTTGGATAAAGTACTTTTTTCTTTTTCTACCTTCTATTTAAATATTTGTTTATGTCGATTGTGACTGACCAAGCAACAACATTGACAAAAGTACTTTCGAAGTCTGTACTCCACAGGATAAACTAAGTACGAGTATGTTAATCCAAATGTAGTTCCTGGCAGTTACTGTTACATATCAGTTATGAAATCTTGTAGAAGATGGTCGGGCGACATAAACATCCGACAATTAATTGGCTACCGTGTTACCAATCAGTAGGTCATACTCCATACCTAATAAATGATTTTAGGTACATAAAACCTATAAGATTTTTAATGTACACAGCGGCAGACACTTAAAAAATATATTTGTCTTCAATTATTTCGACGGTATAAAATCCTGTAAATAAAATAAAAAGAATTAACAATATCGTTTTTTCATTTGGTTTATATTATCGACTGTAAGTAAAATCTGTAAGCCATCTAATGGAGAGTAAACTGTATTATTCTGGCATGCAGGCAGCTGTTTAATACACTGTCAATTGCATTGAAGCCATTCGTCGGTTTAAGTACCCCAGTCGTTTTTATCTTCCAAATTTATACCTTCTTTACTAACAAATCCTTTTATAAATATAACTTTATTTTGAAGACATTAAAAACGTTAGAATACTCACTATCACTATATTGGCAACCCAGTTTAAAACTCAAACGACTGAAAAATAATTAAATTACTCAATAATAACTAGAGTAAGACTATCTGTACTGATAATATAAAGCTGAAGAGTTTGTATCTTTGTTTGTTTGAACACGCTAATCTCAGGAATTACTGGACCGATTTGAAAAATATTTGAGTGTAAGATAGTGTATTTATCGAGGAAGACTAGGTATATAACATTATGCTAAGATGAATGAGAGGAGCAGCAAAAAAAAATATTGCGAAAACGGCAAAATTACGCGTGCGAAGTCCCGGGCGATTGCTAGTTTATGAATAAATGCGTGAACAAGCATGTTTTTATTATTATTCTTTATTTTAAGCATATAGAATTCCTGCCAAAATAAGTAACAGGATACCTACAACGTTTAAAGGCGACAAATAGGCGGTCCAAAATCTTACCTCCCACGAACAAACTGATCTCTCTGATAACCAGAAAACAAATAACACCCGCACAATGAATAATTGTTGAGGCGTCAGTATTTTTTAATCGGTCCACAAACTCGGTAAACATGTTTACATTCTGTATTCAGGCTATATATCTATTTCTCTTGAGGTATTTCCGCTTTACTGCTGGCAAGGACACAAAGTGAAGCTAGAAATATGCTTTAGAACGCACGAAATGCAAAGAAGCATTATTCTATGCAGTCTAATCTCAAAATGTAGTGTAGGTATATATGAACGCTTGTGCTAATACACACTCCGTGTTAGTTTACAATTATTTCTAGTGCATGCCAAGTCTACGAGTATTTAGGCTGGAGGATGAATCTTGCAAAGTTTTCTAAATGTTTAATTGGTTTGAGGGAATAAACAGAAATTATAGTCTAGTTGTTTGAACACTTGATTTAATATATTATTTTTGATTGAATAAATTTATAATTATGATAAATTAATAAGTAAAATAATTTATAATGTAATAAAATAATTTACGTTGATGGAAACCTGCCTATCTACTTGAGAGTTCATAATTTTTTTTAAAGTTGTCGTGTACCTATAGTTTATGGCCCTTCTATATCAGAGGGGACTTTTATGGAGACAAAATAGGTTATTTGAAAAAAAAAATTGGTAAAGGTATAAACATACTTAAAAATAATATGTGTAATATACTTATATCAAATTTTTTACAACTTTATTCTAAAAATTGTTTTTTAAACGAAAAACGAAGTATATTTTCCTTTAGTCACTTCTAGGTCACAGTAGTCGTAGTTGCGACTATGTCGTCCACGCGACGTATTTCAGTCGCCTCTCTTCGAATATATTCGTTTTGGTCGTTCTTTTCATGAGCTCGCCTGAATGTGGGCTGCTCTATTCATTTTGCTGTCCTGCCGCTGGATTTTTATGGGGTTTTAACGCGGATTATATTTGCTTCGACTGTGCTCTGTGATATAGCGATACTCCGAAATAAACGACGACAGATTGGTAAACAACTTTTGTCAATTCAACTGTAGTTTATGATATCGCTTAAGTATTTATATGTGTCCAAACGAGTGGTTTCGACAAATAGACAGACAGTAGTTAATGAAATACTACTATAGGAAATGTTAGGTTTGTGTCTCATAAATCTATAGTAGTGGCATTCTGCAGCAACATAGGGGCTTGTCGTTTTTAAAAAAAAATGGAATAGAAAGGGCGAAGATGTTTACAATCACTTTTGATTATTTGTATTTGTATTGTCTTGCATACAAATTAAAATGTTTATTTCTGCATTTTCTAAAATAAATCTTTTCTTAAAGGAATTTATTTACTTTTTTTTAAGTCTACTGAAAATGGGTGCTAAAATTTGTCTCGGCAGTTAACATGAACAAAGTTTTAAGGATAACTGATCCAGACAAAAATATGTAAAGTACAAGTTATAATTTGATATTCATTATTTTCCTAAATTGCATCATTAAATTACATTATATTTTTTGTTTAAACCATGCAACTAACTCATTGCAAGTCCGAAAAAACACGAAGAAATTAGGGTTGTCTCCAGCCACGAATTAGTAAAACGATTAGTTCTAAGTCAACCAAGTCTTCTGCATTCACTTTGCAAATTGTTGTCGGAAAGGCGGTTTCCTTACGACTCTTTAATGTTGTTATAGCTGGGGTCGGACTATCATGTAGCCTCAACCCCACCACGATGTGGAAACTTGCACCAAACTACGAGCTATCTGTCTTGGTTTAGTCTGAACGTAGTCTGAATTGATCAGTTCTATTGCTATAGGTATTAAACTCCATAGATTTTTCAGAATAATGTAGGCACATACGGCATGAGGATTAGACATGGTTTACGTTAATGTCGAATAGCGTACAAACTAAATTATGTTTACATGTGTTAAAATACACGTTTTAATTTAAAGAAAAACTTGTAAAGATCAAAAAAGTTAGTCATCGATTAGTCTAAAATTCTCGCTACACTCCAGCAATACTAAACACAGAATTTACTTGATATTTGTAAGACAGAATCGAATTCTTGGCTACTGTTGACAAAGAAACCGCCTGTACAAGGCAGTGCTCTTTAGCAGACATTAAGTATTCAGTCCTTATTTTTGTTTCGTCATTTATTACAAAAAGCAGAGAGCCCGCTTTATTAAGATTCTTAGTACATAATAATTTATGGAGCGGCGCGCAGCTAGCTTCACTCGGATTAAATTGTGGGAATTTAGATAATTGTCATGAATTTGATACAAAATGTTTACTTTTTCAACTCATATAAAATACCAAACAAGTAGAAAAAATTTACCATGTCTTTCTACATTATGTAATTAAAAACCTGCCGCACGATTGAAATAAGGTGTACTAGAGAGTCCTTCAATGGTTTAAATCTATAATGGAATAAAGTACATGTACAGTACATTTCCTTAAAGGGATTAGCTAGATAATTAGAAGTGCATGAACAATGCCGTTTAAAAGTGGTCCAGTATGATTAGGATACAAAATATGTTTAAAAAAATCGTCACAAAGTGTGCCTGATCAGCTAGTTATTTTATACTTTTTTATCATTTGACACAATTAACCTACTAATAGACTAGCTATTCAAACAACCATGCTAAATTCGGTTTCAAACTGCTAAAAATATAAGCAAGTCTGTGACTGAAAATAGTGACCTAACATAACGTATTGGTTACTTCCGTAGCAATAACAAAAAAGTTATTTATAATAGCCGAACTATTTTTATACATGCTGCGCGTACCATAGGCTTCTATGGCACGTCGTTTGCGTGATGAATGTATGAAAATAACTCAATGTTTATTTACTCACGTGGTTGAGGTCAGTGCGGAATGCTATGGAAAGTTCCGCGTGCAATAGTTTTTGTACAGTTTGAGGTCGTTTCTATAAATAAAACAGGTAGGTACGTGACTGCGTTTTACTACGTGGATTCCATAACCTCACGGCATTAGTGGAGAATCAAACTGAGAAACGGTAATTTTGTCAACCCACTTAGATTAGCTTCATAGGTTTTTATCTTGTTGTTGTAATCGTTTTAAATAGAACAATTGCCATGAATAAAAAACCTAGATCTAAATTTAATCAAAAATTGTAGCGGTATCGTGTTTGTCTAATAAAATGGTGGTTTTTTTTTTTAACTTGACACAGGTACTGCTTACGTAAAAGAAAAAGTGGCAATGACTTATTAAAACGAATAAGTTTTTTTCTTCAGATTTAATTAATATAGATATAGTGCTATTTTTAACGCATAAAAATACTAAAGCTGTAACATTCGTAATAACAAAATGAATACGAGGGTGGTATTAAAATTATTCTTACACATTTTAATTTCAAAATGCGATCCCGTTGAAAAATTTAATACTTTAAAATTAAAATAATTTTAAATGGTCTGCTGGTGGTTCACTAAAAAATTAACTCAACATTTGGGTGTGAATAAATTTTAAATGTCTCTGCGTGATTTACGTGTTCATCCCCTAGACAACTCCGCTTGTAATTTTACATCGGGGACAAAGGATACAATATGCCCTGTTCTTCTATTATAATTATCATTATGACTTTTCTGTGAGCGATCCTCAAAATTTCATTTCAACATACAAAAAAAACACATTCTACTTATTAGCACTATTACACAATGTTTTTCTCGTTTTTCAGAATAGCCGTTTGACTCTATGGTAGTGTGTTTATACCTACTACCTATTAATTTTATCCCACAGGCACAGGCGCGCTATACGTAGGTACCTATCCGGATAAAAAGTACGTATATACCTATCCTAGTTATAAAATTGCCCTTGGTTTATAGTAGTTATGAACATAATCAAAACGTCACCGAAACTACGTTAGTAGTAAATTAGTCTATCTAGACAAATTATTTTACTGAACGGCTGATGACACATATTAACACTTTTTGAAATAATTTACATTAAAATCGTATCAATGACCTTAGATTTATTACATAATACCAAAAAGGTACAGGTACTGTAGGACGGTTATAAATTCACATTCTCAAAGCAATAATCTCGTTAGCACGAGGGAATTCTTGAATTAAAAACGTTACTATTTAACTTAATTAACCGCCTTCATTAATACCGAAGAGCTTATAAATAAGTTTTAGAGCATAATTTAAGAGTACATCATCTCTGAAACGGGTCATGCAAATTGTGAGCGTGAAAAATAAAAGATTTCGTTTTTATAAGGGACTTTTTCGATTAACAGCGAGTAAAATATTTTTTTAACACTTGTAAGCAAGTACAGGGTTTTTGTTACAGTGTATACTTGGTTTTAACAAGTATTCACTTTTCACATAATTTTGATGTATTAATGTTAACTAGGTATTTCTTATTTAATTGTTATTAAAATAATATAAACAATTGGCGTAATTAAATTATTATTAGCTCGATGGTTAGAATATTGAACATGAACAGTAGGTATTTCAAAAGGTCCGGGCTTGATGTTCAGAGCCAGAAATCTGAAATTATATTATTGTGTATGTTCTTATCTTGTATGTAGTTAGCAACCAGAATCTCTGTCCAAATCCAAACTGTATAGGGCTATGAAACCCTTATTAAAATACCGGTATTTTTTAAACCTCGCCACATGTCGCTATAAGTTTGATGTCAGACAAGTAGCTACTTTCCGTGGGTAGAGCGCATGTCAGAGGAGACATTTACATGTTACGGTGTGTAATCGTGAGATATTCGTGTCACACCTAGTTAACTTTTAGTATTTTTTAATTACGCACTCTCATCATACAGAGATGAAACAAAGCGGCGGGTACAAGTGAGCAGTTACCTTGTTTTTGTAACGCATTAGATAATACGGCAATTTACATGTTTGAAACACTGGTTTAGAATGATGTCTCTATTAACAATGTTGCTAATTTGATAGCCTGGATTTTATTCTGAATTCACTAACTTTTAGGTAATATTTAGGAGGTTTACTGCTAGTCTTCACACATCCTCAAGAATGGTATGTATAACTTTCAGGTGATAAATACCATTTGCGAGACATCTGTGACAGTTCACTGCTTTCTTTCCAAAACAAATGATAATCACCTTTAAATGTAAAATAAGAGAAGTTCCTGTGTTTCCAACTAGCTAAGCTTTCTAGCTTGAATATAAAATGAGATGAATGCAAAAAGTGATAAATGTCCATGAGGCATCATATACAAGTAGTACAATAGGTGATTAGAAAATCAGTATTCTTAGAAAGCACGTCTCATTATTCTTTGAATTGTTCAATCTGACATTGAAAATGCTTTCGATTTTTCAATAATAAAGTCATTAATTTAATTGAGACAGTATGAGACTGACGTAACATAATAATATGGATGTTTTACTGGTTTCATTACCAAGGCGATACAAAATCTAACAAATGAATTATGGCAACGACAATTGCTGTACGCCCGTTTATTTTGAGGCATAAAAGTAATTCATCTCAAAACTAACGTTCATCAAACTTATTACTGCGTTTTTGACTTAATTATTTCGAACCCTTGCTAGTTACACAAACCAGAGCCTTAATAATTAGATTAGAAAATTAAATATAGCAATAAATATATCTGTAAGAAAACATGTTAGTAAAAACTTTTCTGATAAACGACTTACAGTTTTGGACAGATTTTTTTTAACCGACACTAAGCACACTGGAATAACTTTTCCTATTTTATTTTAAATTCATTGTATCGGTATACTTAAAAGCCATTTTGTGCATCAAAGTACGAGAGTGTACACACACGGAGAAAAAGTGCAAACATGGAACTGAACGATGAACGTACAGAAGCGTGAATGAAATATTTATGAGTAAATTTTAAGAGCATATGACTCGGAATGATTGTACTTCGCAGTACTAGTGTTAAGAGCGAACAAATGACTGCTGAATAGTAATAATTAAAGTTGTTCAGGCAACTTAATAAGCAGGACGCATTGGTAATTAAATTTGTTAGTATTAATATCCTTAATGATTAAGATGATAACATGACGACAAAATATAACAAAATATAATAGATTGTAATTTTTTTTCAACAACTATAACTACGCGAAGATTAAAATTAAAATATAAATCTTAATTTACATGGAATGTAAGTTATGTTAGTAGTAGTAGTAGTTACTTTATTAAGACCAGAAACTGATATTTTAACGCTAATACTTACACTAAATGATATAGGAACAGATGTTGGGAACCCAATTAGGTTTATAATCAGTTCCCACAACATTATATGTTCAATAACAAACTCACATCGCAGTGTATCATCATTTACAATGTCAAAGGCCATTTCTATTAACAAAAATACATTAACACGGAACCGGAGCGATCCATTTTGTTATTACACTAAAAGGTACTTGCATTAATTGCCTAATTTGCCACAAATTTTCGCGCGGCCATCTACAAATTACGCTTTGATTTGCGGCTAATGAGAAAAATTGTGGAATGGTCCTCGTGGAAAAAACTGAACGTCCTCAGTAAGCCGAGAAGACGCATTGCCCCGAACGAGTCTGCTGAGGTAATTAGTAAAGATACTAATTTACATTTGTATTCAAAATTCGAGCGTTCCTCTCTCGCCATTCGCCGTCGTCTGTTTATTCTCATCTCTTCTTTTTTTCTGTAAAGCGTACCGCATTGCTGTGTTTTTCGCGTAAAAAATTACGCTCCCCTAACAAATGTCTCTGGGGCACTGTCTACCAAACACTGAGGCCGCACTAAGTCTGTTTAAATACGTCGCTGGTACTAATGTACGATTTTTACATACTTTTGCTAAGGTTTGTAATTTAGAAACTTGAATGAAGTGGATAGAAATATTATGAGTGTACCAGACGCTGTACAAGAGTTTCAAAGGACCTCATCAAAATCTACTGTGAATCCAATACCGAATTACATTTTCTTGATGACAGCTCTGCTCATCTTAACACTCAACTTGTAGCTCAAAAATTTTTGTGTTGCAAATTCAGAGTAGCAAGATCATGCAGCTTGATATTTTTTTACAAACTATCTTTAAAGGGTAGTCAAATTCTTCTGT